>VFFE01005576.1:7565-43215 GCA_008921705.1 Burhinus oedicnemus
CCCCGCCCCCCCTTGCTGGCTGCAGCCCCTTTCTGTGGAAAACCCACACGTTTTGTTGCTAGGCGTGATGCCAAATAGCCTTTCCCATCCCTTGGCAGTGCGCAGCTGGGGCGGTCCCCTCTTCCAGCCCTTGTCTGTTGAGTTGCACTTGCTGAACGCCGGTTTTTTGCAGCGTCGACAAAGCCGCGGCTCCGACCTCGGCGCTGGCACCCAGGGACCTTCCTCTCGACGCTGCGGCTCCTGAGCAAGGTAAAGCAGACTGAAAACTCTCGGCACGTTGTGTTGCCGAAAAAGACCAAGAGAGGAGCAAAAGTGATGTTCTGGGAGCCCGCGGGCTGACAAAGACGGGGGGCGCAGGTGTCACCCCTCGCAGCTGGGTTAAGTCACCCCGTAGGTGCGCAAGTTGCTGAGGGGGACAGGCAGACAAAGAGGGGACAGGCAGCTCCGCCAGCTCACACCCCCGTAACCGGCTCCGGGAGCCAGCAAGAGATTTGCCTTCCGCGTCCCAGAGCCCCCCCCGGACGGCCCTCCGCCTTCCCGTCCCACCGGAGACCATCTCCCCCGCCTCTCCACTGAGAATCACTCCCTCCCTCGCGGTTTCCTAGCGCCATCTTGCGGGCCTTGGAGCTCGGCCTGCCCCGGCCGCGCCCGGGAGAGGGAGGGCTGCAGCACCGGCCCTGCCCACGGGAGCCCCAGACCGCCCAGGAGGCAGCGGTAGAGCGCGCTGAGATCCCCATAGCGGCCGGGGAAGCCGCCGGCACGTACCGCCCAGCGGCGACCACCGGACCGCCCTTCGCCTCACGCCCGCCGCGGCGCGGGGGCGGCTCCCGCCTGAGGGACGGGCGGGGCCTGGGCCCCGCGGGGGCGGGGCCATGGGGCGGTTCCTCGGGGGTGTGTGGAGAGGGGGGCGGGGCCGGCAGCGGAGCGCCGGTGCGCGGCGGCGGTAGCGGCAGCATGAATGAGGCGGAGGGTCTGCGGCAGCGCCGGCCGTTCCGCCCGCAGGTCATCACCGAGGACAGCCCGGCGCAGGAGGCCAAGGAGGGCAGGTGGGGCCCGGCGTCGTCCCCCTCGACGGGGAGGGAAGAGGGGCCTGCCGTGACCGTGGGGGTGGGGCGGGCCTTGCCTGAGGGGCGAGGAGGGCCCGGCTGCCGTGGCCGGTGTGACGGGCGGTGCTGAGGGGCCGGGCCGGGCCTGGCTTGGCTGGTGCGAGGGGATTGTTCGGCTTGACCCGAGGCAAGAGGCCGGTCTGGCCGAGGTGCTGAGGAGGAAGGTTCTTGGGGGGCCCGGCCTGGCTGGGGGCTGTAGGGCGGTGACTGGGCCCGGCCTGAGGGAAATCTGGCTGGGAAGTGTGCTGGGAGGAGAAGAGGCTCCACCGGCCTGGCCTGACCCGGGTGAGGGAGGCCCTGGCCTGGGCCGGAGTGCCCTGGGGGAGGCTGTCCTGGGCGAGAGAGGGTGGAAGGGGCTGGCTGGCTGCCCCGGGGCTGAGCCGGCCGCCGCGGGAGTGAGGAGCGAGGCCTCAGTTGCCCCCTCTTGGTCGGCGGCATGGGTTGATGCTAGGACACCCGTGGGTGTCAGCCTGTGGGGACCCCCGGCCTCCCAGCACCCCGGCTTGGCGGCGGGTGCTTCTCTCCCTAGTGCTGGTGCTTCTGCTGCAGGTGGCTGACAGAGGGAGGAGGGTTTTGGGCAGGGCCTGCACACCTACTTCTGCCGAGATGCAGGAAGAGCTTTTAACCAAAATAAAAGGTTTAATTTATGGCTGTTGGCGGTTGGGTTTGTTTTTTTTTATTTTGGTTTTTGTTTGTTTATTTTCCCAATGGGTCTGTTTAAGTACTGTTTATCTTTTGTTAGTCAAGAAATAACACTTATCCCATTGTGGCTTGCACAGTTTTATTGTGAGTGTGATTAAGTCTTGTATAACTCTGGTTAGTCTGTTTATATTTGGTAATAGTTTAAAGAGTAATCTGCATTTTAAACAGTAGTCTATATGTGTCTGAGACATAAACAGTCCATTTGTTTGTGGCTAAGGTTATTCTAAGTTAAAGAAGATTCCATTTATAATTTTCTATTTAACAATTTTATACAAAATTACCTTCAGTGTAACTAAAGGCAATAGCTGCAATAAGAAAGTGGTGGTGTTTGCTTTGCCTTCCACTGAATAAAGTGGTTAATGACTTGTAATGCTTTGGTTCACCATGTATTATGTCTCTTCTGATTTGAGTACCTTGCAGATTCTTATCTCTGCGCTTCAGGGTCATCAGAATGAAAGACTGTGTATGGTGGCTTGCATGCGTAGCCCCTGTTTTTGAAGGAGAGCATCAGCATCTCAGCTTGAGAGACTGCTCTTCCTGGCTTCAGCCTCTCTTGGTAACTTTGTTGAAATCAGTTGAATTTCTAGGGCTCCAGCAATGACCCAGAGTATCCACAGGTCCTGTTCTCATGAGACTGTCCTGCATGGAACCAGTGGAAGAAATTCTGGAGGCTGCCCTTTTTCTGGCTGGGAGCTGTGGTAGAAACTCTTGATGACAGTTGCTTTCCGCTCCAGCCCCATAGTAGTTCTGCTAAGAGGATGAGGCAGCCTGAACTCCTGGCTATGGTGACCCATAGTGTTGGCTTGCCAGCCTCCTGTCTGTCTTCAAGAACTGGTGCAATGGCTTCTTTTTTTAGTTCTTAGTGACAACTAAATTGCCATTATCATAGCTGGAATCTTGGTAAGTTGCATTATTGAGATTATGGCTGGAGTCCATGTAGGATTAATTATCAGAGACGCAATTAGCTAAAGACTTCTGTTTTGCTAATCAGTATTGCTGAACCATTACTTCAGTGATTCTTTCCAGTGACCAGTCAGTAACTTACAGTTGTCTGTATTCTGTATTAAGTATGTTTTGTTTATTTACTTTTATAAGGATTCTGAGAAGCTTTGCATTTTTTTAAAAGTTTTTAGGTTTTATTTAAATTCTTGTGGTTTCAACAGTGTGTAAAATAGGTCTTGCAGTTTGCAGGCTTGAAGTGTGAGTTTGCTTGTCACCTCATTCTGCCTTTTTCCTTTATTGTCAATTCCTTGCAAGTTTGAATGAGGATCAGAGATATGACCTTTACTTAAATCATGCTTTCAGGAGCTTTAATTAAGTTGGCTTTGGCAAATGAATTCCCATTCATCTTCATCTGCTTCCTTTTGTGTGAGTTTTTCTCAGCTGTCACAAGGATGCTTAGGTGTCTGCTGACAGTACTTTCAATCTTATAGTGTTAAGCCTTCATCTTTTGAAGGACAGTGGAAGGACAAGGCTGACAGTGGAATTCTTTGTCTTTGTGTAAACTTGGGGATTGCCTCGTATCTTTACCACCCGCTCTCGATTCCAAATCTAAGGGGAAACAGACAGGGAGATTGTTGCTTCCTTGAGACATTTACTGCTAGAGCAGGAAGTGCAGAATTCTTCTAATTAATTACAAGGGCTGTCTGGCTCTTGGGAAGTAGGAAGAGGTCAGTGCAGATGAGAAGGCTTGTTTGAAGCAGTTTCTCAGCCTAGTCCAGCTCAGATGGAGACAGTGCTGTAACACTGCTGAAGTTCATGATGGGAATGCTGCGCTCTTGAGTCTGAGAAATAAAATTTATTTTTTAATATATCTGAGAGCAGGAATACTTGGGCAAGCTGATGAAAAGGAAGTAGTCACAGGTGGTGAGTGCCTTGAGAAAGCTGGGGAAGGTTTGGTGACCAACAGCAGCAGTGCTAACAACACTTCTTGGAGTGGGCTGAACTGTCTGTGGCTTTGGGCTAGCAGCAGCGGCAGCTCTTATCGTGGCAGGCTGTCAGCATCCTTGTAGCGATCCCTTGGCACAGCCTGGTGATTTGCGTGGTGGCTTGTGATGATGGCCTGTTGGGTACTGTGCAGAGCTGGGGAAACCGGGGCAGGCCTCCATCCTAACAGCCTCCGTCTGCTTCCAGAAGAGAAGGGCTGGCAGTACTTGTGCCATGAGGAAAGAGCTGTGATGGATTATGAATATTCCAACTTCCACTGTGCATGCAAGCAGTGACCAAATCCAGGCCTAGTTCTGTCCTAGCTGTTGCAGCTGATAATCCCAAAGGTTACCTTGATGCTGATGTCAGTACTGCAAGTACATGTCATTAGCTTCCCAGCTGTGATATTTGCGCTCTGGGCAGTAGTTCATATTTCCTACTGTCTGGATGATTGGCTAATGAAGGGCAAAACAGTGGAAGTGGTCCAAGGATTAATGCAGAACCATCAGGCACTGTTTGTCTTTATTTAATTAATACTGCAAGGAGACTGGCTGGCTGTGCCAGTGAATGGTTCAGAGTAGCTAAAATTGTGGGAGCTGCTTTTTCAGTTCAAGGCTAGGATTTGTTGAGCATGGCTCGGTGCTTTCCTCTGTAAATCCCTGATTGATGCCTCTAAACTTCTTGAGAACAAAACCTGTTTTTATCCTGTGGAAGAACAGTTCTTACTTTTTTTGTTGTGTGTTTTGATGGGTAAATAGAAGATACTTAATTTCTTTTGTGCGCTGGGGCTTGAGTTTCAAACCCATGTTCACTAAGTTAAGCAAGCATTCATTTAACTTCCTCTAATGTTTGTTGTTTTAGTTGAACATTTGTGCTGGGATGGAAACCATTGCCAAAACTGAAGATCAAGTTAAAAAAACCTCAACCAAACAATATCACCTCCCCGCCATTTCTTGGGTGGTTTTTTTATTTTTTTTTTTCAGTCAGCTGTAACTTGTACAGGTTTCATGCACACTACATGAGAATATTCTGCCTCATATGATGCCAGTATGCTGAGACTGGATAAATATCTCTTTCTCTTATCCTAATGAGTTCAAAATGGACCTCAAAGGTCATTCAAGATGGTGGTTGGGCAAAAGTGTCTCTGGTTCTGTTTGTGAAGAAAATAGGCTGTTAAAGAATTTTTAAAGACTGTTGTATATTAAAACAGCTTAGCATGTTAATCCTATTTTTTGTCTGATTTTGGCAGTACTTACAGCAGCAAGGTGTTCCGTGTTACCTTCTTGACTTTGGCTGCATCTCTAACTGTCCCCCTGCTTGGAGTAACTGTTCTACTGGATTGTCCTATAGACCCTCAGCCTATAAGGTAAACTGCTGCTTTGTTTTGAAATAAGTGTTGTTGAAGCGTAACTTCTCATATGTGTTCTGTTGTGGGTTGGTTTTTTTTTTTTTTTTTCAGCAAACAAGTCAACTGTGTAAAGTGGTTCTAACTGGATTAAGAAATTGGGGAGTGATTGCAGTATTGTCCATTGCCATGGCTTGCTTCACATACCCAGTCTGTTTCTGAACCATCTTGTGCAGTTGTGTGTCACTACTGATCATTGAAGGAGCTGAATTATTTTCTTTGGTCATTAATCTAGAAAATTATTTTCTGCTGTCCAAGCTGCCAATGGAGCTTGAGTATACTTATGGGCACTCTTGCCTTCTGTGAGGTAGGAACTGCATTTTCACTAGGGACTAAGCTGTAACCCTGCTATTATAGCTCTGTCAAAGAGGGACTGTTTATCTGAGGATGGAAATTGAAATGGATAACCTGACCGGGTTGATTTGGTGCTTTGTACCAGCGGAACCATATGGTGAAGTTATATTTAAATGCAGATCTCATAAAGCTGTGCAGCTAGGTGATTTCTGCCCTGCCTAAATTCATAAACATCTGAATTGAGGTCTGTATCAAATGTGGAGTGTGGCAGTGAATCAACTACACGAGAAGATGTGACCTGTGTTGGGAAAAGTTGTGTGTGAAATGCTTTGACGGCTAGCATAGGGTGGAGTCAGGCTGTTCAGTGCTCCTGACATTTTGAAGTAAGTGAAAATGCTTAGTCTGCTAAATATTTATGATCAGCTCAGTAATTCCTTAATGAAGAGGAAAAACAACACTGTAAATATCTCTAGAGTTGAAAGAAACTGTTAATGTGGTAGGATAGTACTTACAAGTGTTGCCAATAGGCTATTAGATATAAGCTGCCTTGTTGCAAATCATAATGAAATGCTTTCTGCTGTGGTTGGGTTTAACAAAACCCAATTCCTTGAAATACATTGCAACTGAACAGCAATTCTGAAAGCCAGTAGGTTATGTCTATAATGCTTTTTCTGCTATATACTCCTGGTTTAATTCTGGTCCAGAGTTAACAGTATTCTGCATGCTTACATTTCTTACTTTAAGTCCTTTCTACGAGACCAGAGAAGTATTCTTCCTGCTCAAATCACTGGCTTATATTGCTGTACATTCTTAATTAGCTTCTTAGCTTCACTGCCAGAAGTCATTCCAGTCTGTACAGTAGATAGGATGATTCTGTGTGATGCTTATGAAATGTTTTGAAAAAGCTCAGGGAGGTAAATGCTGTCTGAATCAGTCCCTTCAGTGAAAGAACATGTAGAAATTTTGTTTGCCAATAGTGATATTGTTCCCGTAAGCCACTAGAAATAATGAGGTATAAGAGGGGGGAGAAAAAGGCAGATGTGATCTGTGAAACTCCATGTGAAATACCTGCAACTGTGGTTTATTTCAAGTTCTTTATCTATGAGCCTGTCTTGGATAATATTGATCCCAGGGAGGACTTTCTGCTTGCAAACACAACTGTCCAAAGCTCCCAGCAAATAAGTTGCATGTAGGAAGCCTGTTATCCTCATCTGAAACTCTCTAATGCTTGGAAGAAGGAGTGGGAAACAAATTTGTGTTAGCACTGTGAAGACAGCTCTGCTGTAAATCTTCTGTGGACAGGAGCTACTAATTCAGTTGGCTTTGCAACTGCAGTAATACATACTTAAAGGAAAGTTTGCTATCTCTAACCAGACAGATAAAAGTATGGTTTTTTTCTCTTTTGAATTATTTGTGTTGTGAACCTGTCTTCCTCAATTGCCATGGCTTTTATAATTAGCAATTTCAGTTCACCTTTTTTCCCCCCAGTCACTGAAGCTCTAGAAATCGTAATTATTTTCACCGTATGAGTAGTAGAGTTGCTATGTTGTTGGTGGCAAATGGGTCCTGGATCCTGTGAAGCTGGGCAAGTTTTGGAGTCAAACCTCGACTTTTTAAGATTCTACAGGTGGAAAGCATTTGCTTATGGTCATATTTCAAAACTTGGCCTAGGGAGCTTTAGCATACTCTTGTGAACGAACACTTAATGAACCTACCACCCTCGCCAGGTATGCAGCTTTAGTAATAACTTGAAATCCTTAACTTACAGAGACTGAGGTGGTTTATATGTGTGTTTTTAAGAACGTAAGAGACTGAAACGTATTCAAGTTTGCCAGCACAGTTAAGGCTGGTTTCTAAGCACAGTCCTTTGGAGCCTGGTATTTAAGTTGAAGCTGTGTAGGCATCTTACTACTTCCCTTCTCCATATTTCTGTAGCTAATTGGAACTGCAGTTGGCTTGGACCTGGCTATTTATGTGAATAAGGACTTGCAAGATTGGACCTTATTTTGTCATTTTGAGATTTCAGTTCAATAGCCTTTATGTGCAACTTATTCCTTTGAGTTTGTCTTTCTGTATGGGAATGTACCTTTTCTGATCAGCAGAACCAGAAAATTATGCTCCTTGATGAACAAGAGACAATCTTCCAGCTTGTCAGCTGTGTTTTCTTTTTTGAAATATGCTGTATCTAAAGCACAGGTCAAGGTTTGCAGGAGTTGGCAAACTAGGGAAAAAAAGATCCAGTACGTTGCTCAAGAGTGTTGGCAGATTTGTGCAAAGGATCATGAGGTCTGTGTTCTGTTTTGCAGTTTGAAGGAGCCTCCCCTCCTGACGGGTGTGTTAGAGCCCAATACCAAGTTACGAAAAGCTGAGCGGTTATGGGAAAATCAGCTGGTTGGACCAGAGTCCATTGTCAATATTGGGGGTAAGCACTGACTAAATAAGTTTTTTTTAAAGAAGGGTCTTTAAATGTTGCTCCATTGATAAGGGTTTGTTCAACAATATAGCTCTTGGGTAATAAACCCCGGAAGGTCTTTTGAATATGCAGATTTTTTTAAAAAATAACTGTTATGCAGCAAAACCTGGCTGCTATATACTGGTCTTTTGCTCCTTCCCCAGTATAAAATAAATCTTGTTGCCACATTAAAAATCCCTGTCTTCCAGGACTGAAAGATCAACAATGGAGTCAGGGGCTACTTACGTTTGGAGGAAGTGGTCCCTTTTTTCATTTAGAATCATAGAATCGTTTAGGTTGGAGAAGACCTTTAAGATCACCTAGTCCAACCATTGACCCTACTCTACCAGGTCTGCCACTAAACCATGTCTGTAAGCATCACATCTACACGACTTTTAAACACATCTAGGGATGGTGACTCAACCTCCCTGGGCAGCCTGTTCCAATGTTTGATAACTCTTGCAGTGAAAAATTTTTTCCTAATGTCCAGCCTAAACCTCCCTGGGTACTTGGGAGAAGAGATCAGCTCCCATCTCACTACAACCTCCTTTCAGGTAGTTGTAGAGAGCAATAAGGCCTCCCTTCAGCCTTCTCTTCTCCACACTAAACAATCCTAATTCCTTCAGCCGCTCCTCATAAGACATGTTCTCCAGACCCCTCATCAGCTTTGTTGCCCTTCTCTGGACACGCTCCAGCACCTCAATGTCCCTCCTAGACTGTGGTGCCCAAAACTGAACGCAGTACTCAAGCTGTGGCCTCACCAGCGCTGAGTACAGGGGCACCATCACTTCCCTACTCCTGCTGGCCACACTATTCTCGATACAGGCCAAGATGCCATTGGCCTTCTTGGCTACCTGGGCACACTGCTGGCTCATGTTCAGCCGGCTGTCCACCAGGACCCCCAGGTCCTTTTCTGCCCGGCAGCTTTCCAGCCACTTCTTCCCAAGCCTGTAGCATTGCCTGGGGTTGTTGTGACCCAAGTGCAGGACCCGGCACTTGGCCTTGTTAAACCTCATGCAGTTGGCTTCAGCCCATCAATCCAGTCTGTCCAGATCTCCCTGCAGAGCCTTCCTACCCTCAAGCAGATCAACACTGCCACTTAATTTGGTGTCATCTGCAAACTTACTGAGGGTGCACTCAATCCCCTCGTCCAGATCATCAAGAAAGATATTAAACAAGGCTGGCCCCAAAACTGAGCCCTGAGGAACACTGTTTGAGACCTGCCGCCAGCTGGATTTAATGCCATTCACCACAACTCTCTGGGCTCGGCCATCCAGCCAGTTTTTAACCCAGCGAAGAGTACACCTGTCTAAGCCACGGGCTGCCAGTTTCTCTAGCAGAATGCTGTGGGAGTCTGTGTCAAAGGCCTTACTAAAGTCCAAGTAGACAACATCCACAGCCTTTCCTTCATCCACCAGGCGGGTCACCTGGTCATAAAAGGAGATCAGGTTGGTCAAGCAGGACCTGCCTGTCATGAACCCCTGCTGGCTGGGCCTGATCCCCTGATTGTCCTTCACGTGCCGTGTGAGTGCGCTCAGGATGATCCGTTCCATGCTCTTTGCTGGCACTGAGGTCAGGCTGACAGGCCTATAATTGCTTGGATCCTCTTTCTGGCCCTTCTTGTAGATGGGTATCACATTTGGCTAGCTCTTAACTGAGAATTAATATTTACAGGGTACCTACGCTTTTAATGCTCATTGCCTCTGAGGGAGCTGAGTTTTGTGGTGTTCATTTTTGCTTATATGACAGTAAAAAATCTCAAATTGATAAATAACATATTTGTGTTTTAGTGCCATTGCATGCATTACAGGTGCCATCCTATACTTCTGTCTTATGGCACATGTGTTCTCACCAACTCACAAAGCCATGCTGCCTCTGAGCAGTTTCTTATTGAGGTGGCTAGACTTGTAATGGCATGACATCTGCTTAGTAGGAAACCATCTTTGTGCAGGGGTTGTTCCCTGTGGCTCCTGAAGGGGATAAGGCTAGAAACTACTCTTGACATGAGTTCTTGACGATTTTAATGTGAAAAAACAAGGGTGTGGGAGTTGCAAGCAAGTCCCTTACTGAAACATCCTTCAGTACAAGAGGTGCTCAGTAGCCATATAATTCATTTTCCTTCTGCTATATCTTCTAATAAATTAGTAAAATATTTTAAAAAATAATTTTACCCAGCAAGAAACTACTGTAAATTCCTTCCTCAGATTACGCTTTTTCTACCTATCTCTGTTAACTCTGTGCTAAAGTGATTACCTGAAGCCACTGATTCTTTTCTGTTACCTAGTTTCGTCAGTCTCATTGGAAAATCTTTAAGGAAACCTTCCTGCGAGGGATAACTGACCTATGGGTGAAATAACCAACCTGACTGGGAATAAGTTTTGTATGAATAAATGTTGAAGTCTTCTTATTCCCTTTTAAAAGTATAATTAGCAAACTTAAAACTTCAGTTAAGTTGGAGATGGAAAGGTCCAAGTGATGGGCTCTACTAATTCAATGGTCTTTAATCTGGTTATATGGAAAAGTTTGTGTGTTGTTTGTATTCAGTGAATCTGTCTTATGCTATCACATGGCATGGCATAAATACAGTAACTTGGCAATGCTTTTCATTTGGGTGGTTGATTGCTACAGTTTTTGTAATTCTTCTCCAGAACGGATACAATATGAGCATTGGCAGGTGTCCAGCAGCCTATATGGACTGTATCAGAATAATAAGTTTTATCTAGTCAGTCTCTCTTTGAAGAGTGGTAAGATGGATGCAGTGCCTGATAACATTTTATGATGATGTAGAAATTTGCCCAGAGGATCAATCTAATGACTAGCCATTAAGTTGTTACATCCACCTTTAACAAAAGATTTGGACTACTTAGGGTGAAAAGCTTCATATCCCATATTCGTAACTCCCAAGGCTTAAATCATTCCTCTTCTTTTTGAGTTGGAAGAAATCTAACTAAATACTCTTATTTTCCTTCATCTTTCCCTTTCCCTCTTTATTCTTTTGCTATGACTGAAGAAGACTCTGTTACTTTACTGTATCTTAAAAATGAATTCTACTTCATGCTAGTAGAAGGATCATGTAGGAGGATGTTTACCACTACAGTTCTGTGATCAAGCTAATCACACCAGTTATTTTTGCAGATGTGGTATTTACTGGGACAGCTGATGGGAAGATTATCAAAATTGAAGATGGGGAAATACAAACAATAGCCAGAATTGGCCATGGTCCTTGTGGTGAGTGACAGCTCCTGAATATAGTGTACCTGAAAATGTCTGGGTCAGGGCTTATGTTAGTTAAATTGGTGTTCTGTCTGGATTGCTCATGCAAGTGCATATCTTCCTCTGTAGAGATTTGTAACAGAAATATTAATATTTGTATGAATGAGGTATAAGCGGAAATATGTATATAAGCACTGGAAGGAACAGCAGAACAAAGGGCCAAAAGAATGGGAATGGGTGGCCTTGATAACAAAGGACACTGTTCCCAGCAGTAAAATTTGGGAACGTGGGGTTTTTATGTCATGACTACAAGGCCTGCACTCTTGTAAGGCTGTAGCATGGATGACTTGTTGGTAGAAGATCCTGCATCTTAATGCTGGGAGGAAGACAATGTTGAAGTGCATCACAAATAACATTCCTTTTCCTGTTAGTCCATCTAGAAAAAGCACCTATCCTAAATAAGAAAAAAATGGGCAGCAACCTGGCCTAATATTTATGGAAGGTGAAGTCAGCAACATTCTGAGGTGAAGGGCCACCCCATAAAAACTGAGGACTCCTAAACAAGTGTGAGTGAATGAACTCTGAGATAATGTGTGAGTGGGAAAGATTTTTGAAAATAAATACCACCTTCCCCATCTACAGAATTTTGCCTTGCATTTTGTTGTGCTAATTTCCCTTCCTCTGTAAGTACAGTGGGGGGTTGTGGTGGCTGCACCTGCTTTAGCAGAGATCTTCCAGTGGTCAGGTTATTTCTGTTTTCTCACCAGTAAACTACAGTTATTTCTTGTTGAATTCCCCTTCTCTTTCTGAACCACTTATTTGCTTCGTTTAATGAGATTTCTGGAACTGAGTGAGAAAAACTGGTAGTGGCTTGTTTATTAACAGAACCATTTCTATGGGGAAGCTTAACATTGGCCATCTCAGTACTACATGGGTAGCCTGAGAAGCCTGACTGGTGTTTATTTGGACTGTGGGTGGTTTTGTTTACGGTAACGATGTAGAAGCTTACATGAGGTTCTGCAGCCCTGTGCTGGTTGCCAATTAGACAGAAATTATGGGCAGAAACTGTTGCTGTCTTTACATAGCTCGCATTGACACGTTCAGCATTTTAGCTATGCAATTTTAAGTGGATGTCCATATGATTAATCTCTGGACTGATTTGGAAGCACTGTCTTGGCTGCCTAACGGGTAGGACAGCCAACAAAGTCGTCTGCTAGCTGATAGGAAGCTGGACTTCCAGCTGCTGCTTAGGGGTGAGTGTGGGTTGGAATGGATATAAAGAATCATCTTTCCACTGCTCATTTCCAGCTTGGGAGAGGTGGGAAGATTATGCTGTCCTATTTTTTGGGGGGCCAAAGAGGTAGTGGGGAGCCTAGGCTTCTGTCTTGCCCTCCTTGAACTGGGGGGGGAAGTGGAAAGGCTGTAGCTGACTACCCTCTCCAGAAGTTTCTCTTGCTGATCTTTCAAACTACAGATGTTCTGGTTCTTAGTTCTTCAGGACTCAAGTAGACACAGATTTTCCAGGTTTGCAGTATTCCCCTTCTTCCTCATTTAGAAGTCTTTAGTGTCTATGTCTTGAGAAACCGGCTGTTTCACGACAGCGTTAAACTTTCCAGACAAAGAAAGTTCCAAGGTGTGTGTGGAGTTTTTTTTTGGTTGTGGTTTGTTTTGTTGTTGTTTTTTTTAATTTAAAGAGAAAAGAAAAAGAAACCCACAGTAAAACTGCTTCTTTCTCTGAAGAAGCATTTAGTTAAATCCAATTTTCTGACTTTCAGCCCTATTCAGGCCAGCTGTTAGCTAGCTACCTGCCTGGCAAATTATAGGATCATCTCTAATCTGGTGAAAACATGGGGATATCTGTTTCACTCACACCTAGGAAAGTAAGAATCATTTCTTTAATAAATGTGTGTGGTGCTGGCCGTAAAGTTTTGTTAGAGTTTGACCTATGTAGGTAGCCTGAGTGCCTTGTATTTCTTTCTATTTGGAAAACCACTTCAAAATTGTTTCCTAAGGAACCCGTGAAGATGAGCCAACGTGTGGAAGACCACTGGGCATCAGAGTGGGGCCAAATAACACTCTTTTTGTGGCAGATGCTTATTATGGACTCTATGAAGTTAATCCTGGTACAGGTATGACTTTTCTGCTCAGAAGTTCTCTTCCACTGACAAATCTGGGCTTCATTTGCAGTTTTGCCAGACACTGTAGGCAAAACAATGCCTGCCTTCTTTGTAATGTGGTTTGGAGCTGTCTGGGTGAAATATGCCATGCAAGAACTTGATATTTATTTTCTTGTAGCAATCACTTCCTTTCTGTATCTGTCTGTCTGGATCAGAGTTACCAGTGGCTTATCTTCTGGTGACATATGCTTTTGGTTGTCAAAACTGGTACCTCAGGATCCATGAATAAAGCTCTGCGTAGCTGTTTCAGTTTTCATAAAGGGGAAAAAATATTGCTGTTACATAAACTTTTTGTCATGTTTGCTGTACTTTTGTTTCTGTCTTGATCTTGCAGTGTGGTACTGAAGAGCTCTTAACTTCCCTGTAACCCCAATCTGTAGAAAGAAAGGTGTATTTTGGTGCAGCTGAAGATCAAGTGGCTTGTTCATGCTGAGAAAGGCACTGTTGTATTGTGCCCTTTGTTGTATGTCCCTGAGCCACATCTCAGTTTTAGCTGTGCTGTCAGAAAGCAACAGTTGCTTACATGTAGGGTTGATTTTTTCTGACAGTTTACGTTTCCAAATTGGCTTCAAGTGGGGAGGGGGAGGCTAGCCAAATGCCTAGGTGAGATGTAACTGAAGGGCTCAGACTGTGTGGCTCTGGGAGGGTATGATCAAATCTCCCCTTTTGGTGGCAGACAGCTGCCATATTAGCTCAGTGATGACAAAAACAAGCAAACAAACAAACCCAAACCCTGTGCCCAAAGATGACTTCAATAGATTTTGGTTAATTTTCAGAGATGTGACCTTAATAATTTGCCTGGTAATATGTGGCAGAGCTAACGGTGGCAGAGCAGTTTAGTGAACCAGGTCATGTTTTAATGTTTAGAAAGTACTACTCTTTGTTCCTACAGATTTACGGGGAAAGAGGGAGTAGTGATTGGCTTGCTTGCGTCTTTCTACAAGGTTGGGACCTGAGTTTGCACTTGGTTGTATATAAACTTCAGTAACATGAAAAGTCTGGGACTTACCAATAGGGAACATCATCTACTCTTTCAGTTTTTCTGAAGAGTTTTTTCTTCTGGTCATTCATGTTAGGTCTTGAGTTGTTCCGTTACAACCCAAAACCTTATTACTTAACAGAGGCACAAATGGAGAAAATGTGAAGTGCGCGCTAATTTCATGTTACTATTTAACTCATTTCCATGGCAGGGCATACAAAAGTTTGTCTTGTGTGTATTTTTTTTTTCTCCTTCTTTTTGTAACCAGGTGAAACAAAAATGCTTGTGTCAACCAAAACGCTAATTGAAGGTCAGAAGTTGTCATTTGTGAATGATCTTACAGTGACCCAGGATGGGAGGAAAATCTACTTCACTGACTCCAGTAGCAAATGGCAAAGACGGGACTACTTATTCTTGATTATGGAAGGCACGGATGATGGGCGGCAAGTATCTCTTCCCCAAGGCATTTAACTTATTGCACGCTCATCTGTAGGAATGGACTTCACCACTTCCTTGGTCTTCAAGTTTTTTCTCTTTAGAAACCACCTGTGCAAACACTGCACTGCCCAGGAGAGGGTGAGAGAATATGTCAATGTTGCTAATGAGACCTGCAGCAAAATACATTAGGTTCCTTTTACTTTCAAGAGGACTTACATAGAACATCTCTTTTAAAAGGGAAAGTGTTAGCATTACATTCAGCCTAAATTGTTCATGCTGCCAATCTCAAGCGGCTTAGTATTTCTCCGGTGTTCATAAACAAATGCTTCCTGGCTATTCTGCCTTTTTAACTTAGGTGAAGTGCATGTGAGAGGAGACAGAATGCCTGGAGAATGAAACCAAGACGAATTAATACTTGTCTTAAGTCAAAACCATATATAATGCTTTCTTTTTAGCCTGCTTGAATATGACACAGTAACAAAAGAAGTGAAAGTCTTAATGGTGGGGCTGAGGTTTCCCAATGGTGTCCAGCTCTCTCCTGCGGAAGATTTTGTCCTGGTGCAGGAGACAACCATGGCTAGAATCAGGAGGTATGACTTTGCTGAAATTCTTACTACTCTCTGTTTAGAGATTGTTTAAATAAATCAGTTGAATGACAAAAGAAACCCTCTATTCATGCCTAGTTAGCAATGGCAAAGAAGGTGGCCTTCCTCAATACTTAATTTTTTTATTTCACTGTAAACATCTGGACGCATAATCTTTCCATCATGGGCTCCTTGAGCATAGTGGAGTAAGCTGAATATTTGGGGGGGTGGGTGGGGATGTGGCTGTGCTGTATTTCTCTGTACCAAAATAAGGAAAAAAAAAAAAATTTTTTTTTAAAGTGAATTTCTTTTGGGTCTTTTATTTATTACTTAGAGTGCTTGAGTTAAGATGTCCTAATCCTATACTCTGTAACTTTCAGGTATTACGTGTCTGGGCTGATGAAAGGTGGAGCAGATATGTTTGTTGAGAATATGCCTGGTCTTCCAGATAATATCAGGTTAAGCAGCTCCGGAGGATATTGGGTGGCTATGTCAGCTGTCCGGCCCAACCCTGGGTTTTCTTTGTTGGATTTCTTGTCTGAAAAACCATGGATTAAAAGGATGATATTTAAGGTAAAAAAAAAAAATAAAATTTTTTTTTAGAAGTCACCTTTAGTATAGGAATGGAAGTGATAAATATTTATTTGACCTGTTTCTTCCTCTTCACGGGAAGACTTTTAAATTTTTTTTTAGTATTGTGGTTAAAACTGTTGTGGTTGTCTGCAGGTAGAACAGTCCTTATATATTCATAGGTAGTAAAACTAACATTTGCTTCTCTGAGTAGCAGTTACACATCTCTTAAATTGCCTTCCATCTTGATCTCAGGAAAGAAAAAGAGACTATCTCTGCCCTAGCCATGCAGCAACACAGGATCTACATTTGGATATGTGAAGACTTCACCTTTGTACCCGAAGTGCCTCAACTACTTATTGCCAGGTCTCCGGAGAGCATTTGAGAAGTCTGACCTGTTCTAATGACTACCCTAGGCATCCTAGGAGACAGTGTGTATGTTATGTATGCTGCTAGGTGACACTTTGTCCTGACTCAATATGCCTGTTGTTGTGTCACACCCCCCTTTAGGATGAGGATGAGCAAGAGCAATTTATTTTGTAAGGGATATCTGATGCTAAAGAAACAGTGTGGTGCTTTTTAAACAATACAAAGGCTTGAAAATACTTCTGTTCTCAAACAAACAAACAAACAAAAAAAACCAAGCAGTGTTTTAGGGTGGAGTTGCCATTTCAGCTAAACAAGCTCTTTGCTGTTCCTGTAAAACCTGTTGTCTCTCCTGGTGCAGTGCAGGAGCCTTAACAAACTGACGCTATGGGGAGCAGAGCATGTCTACTGCTTGACATCAACTGCGCCAGAACAAGCTGATGTCTCCTGCGTGGACATCCTTTCAGCCTAGTGCTGCAGTAGAGGACACTTCTGCTGGTCTTCTCTTCTCTCTTTTTTTTTTTTTTTTTTTTGTTTTGTTTTCCTTCTTTAAAGTTGGCTTTTCAGATGTTAATGTATTAAGCCTGTGTAATAGTGTTTACTAAAAATGTGTGCTTATGTTCTTAGATGCTTCTTCCAAGGAGTGTGGAATGGTCTTTGACTGTATAAGTGTCTTGAGATCTCACTGTAGAGAACAACATCTTTTTGTTAATTTTCTTTTTTTCTTTTTCTTTTAGTTGCTGAGTCAGGAAACCGTGACAAAATTTGTGCCCAAATACAGCCTTGTGGTTGAACTTAGTGAGACAGGATCCTACAGAAGAAGCTTTCATGATCCCAATGGAGTGACGGTAGCATATGTTAGCGAGGCACATGAGCACAATGGATATCTTTACCTGGGCTCTTTCCGGTCTCCATTTATTTGCAGACTTAATCTTCAGCATGTTTAACTGTCCATCCATAATAAAGTGCTACTGTCCTATAATACTCCAGAGGTACGAAGGAAACATGTGCTTCAGGCAGTGTGTGACCAAGGACAAAAAGTGAAAGACGGACTGTTAACATGCAGTAGCACTGTTCTGTTGCCAGAGGAAAATGTACAGCTTGCTGTACCTGTCCTCTTCCTTGGTTTGACTACTCTTTCTTTGGAGTTGGCATGCGTAATTATTAATATCTGAGGAGTATGGTGGGGCATCTTCATACAGTTATGTGCTCCTTAAAGAAAATCCATTGCTTTTCCACACCCAGCCGTGTTTGGCGTCATCTTAAACAGACATCATCTGTCACCTTTAATGCAACTGTATGTCTTCTTACACTGGAAGGATTTGTGATGTATGGAATTTGATTGTGTATGATTTGGATTGAAGAGGATGTCTTGCATGTGTTTATTTCTGTTTTAGAACCTCCTGTTCAGGAGTGATTACAGTGCATGTTCTAATGTCATACTATGGTGCTGTGGTAGAGGCAGCAACATCCAGAACATGCCTAGAAATCTAGTTATACCATTTGGGTTTCTTCAATTCCAGCCTGTGTAATCAACATCAGACACTACAATTAACTGTTAATCAACATGCAGAATCAAATTTGATTGTTATCTGTGGACTCCTGTGTTTCTTTATAGCATTGTAGTCAGATGATGAATGGAAGTTGCATTTTCTATTAAAGACTAGTTCCAGTGGGTTTAAAAAGGGTCACTTGTAGTATTTTCTCCATGTTTACCACGTCCTACAAGTCTCCTGTCCATTAGGTAGGTGACCGTTCCTGAGAGAGGTGGAAGGGAAGAGGGCCAGCTGCAGGAATCCTCTTCAGCATGGTTTTTATGAGAACTGGTAAAGGTTTTGGGGAAGGTTGGTGTCTGAAGATGGGTGTGGTCTGAAGGGGCCCCTGTAAAATATAGTAATAGTGGACAAGGAAGGCTTTGGTGGAAAATCTTGAAATGCGATAGTAGCTCATGGATCCTTTCTGGCATCTCCAGAGGAAATGGTTTACTTCCTCTGTTAACAGATACTCTGCTTGGTAAATCCAGAGAATGCTTTTCTGTCAACCACTACAAAGGAAAGGCTGTGCTGTTATGTTTTAAATAAGAGCTTTTGCATCTTTAAGAACTAAAGGGGTTACTTCAGCACCTGTGTGATTTAGTGAATTGATTCATGCTCTGGGATTGAAGACTTTGCTGCTCTCTCTTTTTCTGCCACTGGGTGATAGTCAAGCATAAACTTACACTCTTGCTTAATTTCCTCACCTTTGAAAAGGAAATAATCAAGATTTGCTTGATATATAATGAAAAGCACCAGAGAAGGGGAAAGATGATGTTAAAAATGTTACCTGCTTTCACTAGCCTTCTGCGTGCGTCTTTATGAATGAAAGTGATACTTCTGTCAGTGCTTCTGTCACCTTGTTCTATGTTACTTCTAAGCTGCAGCAGTCCTGTGGCTGGCAACTGTTGGATCAGGCTGACTTGTTCTGTACAGGCCAGGGGCTGCAAGCCCTTTTGGTTGACATGGTGGTTACTGGATTTGGGAGCGAGCTCAGTAAGAGACAAAAGAAGCCTAGTAGATGAGTTGCTGCAGGCTCTGACCTTTGTTCCAGCTGAGCCCTGTGTAGCCCTTAATGAGCCCTTAATAGTTTGTGGACAGAGATGGAGTGATACTGTGATAAGTCTGAAAGGCTGGAGAGGTGTGACCTGCCTGGTGGGGGACAGGCTTGTTGCTATTGGAACTCTGAAGGGCTGAGAATAGGACATGGTTGCAACATCTCTTTCTGGGGAAACCCAGTGCAGGGCAGGCTGTTTAAACAGCAGCTGGTTAGCATTACTCTGCCAGCTCTTGCAGCTGTTTGTCCCATCCTGGTAGGATATGAAAGTTGAACTTGATGGGATCTTAAGCTGAGGTTGTAAAAGCAAGTTTGTTGTGGGGCTTGTTTTGTGCTGGTGCTTTGGTAGCCTTTGGGCAAGCACAGCTTTGCCTGTTGTTGCATAGTTACCTCTAGTGATACATTTGCCAAAGCATCTAACTGATACTGCTGTCTTTTGTAGTGAAGTAGACCTTGGCTGTTTTGGCATGCCAAATGTGATGGTTTTGTGTGACTAATTCCCTTTTAAGATGCTCTCCCTGTAGCTGTGAAGTGGGAAAGAAAATAAGTTTGTAGGGCTGCTGATGCTCAAGAGGGATAAGACCTATGAAGAGTTGTCTCTTGAGAGTTTTTCGGTTCTGATCCTTTTTCTACTCTTCTACCCTCTTAGTCTTGCCTGGCCAGTGTTGGTGACTAACTTAGCATACTGATGATTGTGTGGTCCCACCAGGAAGTTCTTGAGTCTTTTTTAGTTCTCTCTGACCTCTCTAGCAAGTACAGCAGACCTAGAGGTCATGTGAATAACGTGCTTTTCTTGGGGAAGGGGAAAGAGAATGCCAAATATGAGAGGTATCTAATAGAGTGTGGCTTTGTCTGGTGTGACTTTTGAGCAGTCTAGTCCGAACTATCAGACAGGCATAAGTATCTTGGGAGCAGGTGCAAGAAGACTAGAAATGGTTAATCCATGGCAGAACTGAAGCCCAGCCAGAGCTTCTCCTAACCTGAAGGTGGCTAAAGCTTTTATTCACTGGGGCTGTTGCCTTCTAAGCTCTTCTCTTAATCCAGGGTAGCAGGAAAGGAGGCTGGATGCCATGAAGATATTGGAGCTGTCTGCACAAGAGTTTTCCTATAGGGAGCAATTTGCCTATAAAATGCAGCAAGTCAGTGGTGAAGGATAGTGCTGTAGCTCAGAGGAAGCTGAGCTGATGCCTTGGGCACTTGGGTTCTTTGTTGGCCCTGGTGTCTCATGGGAGTTCAGTCACTACATCTCCTTTCTGGCTGGTGGTGAGGGTTTTTTGCTAGCCAGACCTCTCCAGCTATGCATAGTGGGCCTCTAGATATGACCGCATTAGAAATAACTGCAGGCAGACAAAAGGCTCTGCATTGAGGGCAGGAGGTGAATTCTGGGAGTAGGGTTCAGAGGCAAGCAGAAATTTGTGCCTGTAAAAGTATCTATAGTTTCTGATGTCTTGCTCTGCCTGTCATTGTGTCTGCCCTGGGCAATAGAAATTTTTCATTGTTCTTGTCTGTGCTTCGTTGGAAAGTGGCTGAATAGCTGGCAGTCTAAATGAGTTTGTCTAAAGGTTAAGCCTTTGGACAGAACGTGCAGTTCTCAATTTAATTTCTCAGAATGAATAAAGCCTGTATATCCAGCCTCTACAAATAGAGTTCACTGGGTACAGGTCCAGTCAGTCAGCAGTTCCCTTAAAAAAAAATAAAAATAAAGACCACTGAAGTCTGTAAACCACCAAATGTATGCTGTGGTAGGTGGCACAACTTAATATCATTCTAAGCAACAAACTTTGCGTGGTGACAGGCTGCTTAACCAGGCCATTGGTATTTCATTTGTCGTAAGCACCTTAGCATTTCATTTTAGCTACAGCTTTATGGATATAAATATTGTTCAGTCTTTTCCGTAGAGGGAGGTGATCTGGCTGTCTGCTGTGTTTTTATAATAACCTGAAACTTGTCTGCAAGGTTTTTCAGCACTGTGCTTGGCACTGCAAGTTAGAGCTCAACCGGAAGCAGAGTGGGATGGTGGCATTTGAGGGACCAAGGTCTAAGAGAAAGTCAGTATACTTGATGCTTCCTTGTAAGAGAGAAGTCTGGCTCAAGACTGCCAATGCCCCCATGGCCACTAAAATTGAAAGGAGGCCAGTCACGGTCATGATGGCTGCAACATTGGTGGGGGACCAGGGTGGAACTGCAGTACCCGGTTGAGGTGTCATTGGGCAGTTGAAGGATCTTATGACATGTATCTGAATGCAGGGTCTCCATACCTCCAGTCCAAGGAGACCCAAAGTCTGCAGAGGCTGAAAGGAGTGTCTTTCCTGAGCTCAGATGGTGTTGGCTCCCATTCCTGGGGCTGTGCTGGATCCTGATAGTCCATCCTTTGTATGCAGAAGTGTGGTGGTCTGCTGTAGAACCCAGATGAAACAGGTTGACTGACACACAGCGCTTTCATTACTAAGCATAAGGGATGCTCAAGAACAGTATTTTCATAGAAGCTCAGGTGCTTTTAATCCCTGATGGTTCCTCAAATGCAATCCTCCCAGAGTAATGCAGCAGCATTAAAATGCCTGTGGAACGAACAAAGTGGCATAAACTCCTCTTGGTGCTCCTGCGAAGACTGCTTTTATGGGCTCCTTCCGATTCCACAGAAGTGTGAGTCAATGGCATGTTACAGTTTCAGATGGGTGGTGACACATCTGCCTTGAGCAATGGGGAAAGCTGGAACGAGTTAGGCTTGGAAAAAAACCAGCTCTGTCTTCTTGCTTGATGGTATCAGTGCAGGAACATGACACCTCTGCAACTCTTCTTTAGTGTGGACACATCACCCACACTGGAAGAAGCAGAAGCATTTACAGCAATACTCAAAGATCTTGTCAGGGCCAGATTGGTTTTTGGTGGCAGGAGAAAGGGGTTGTGGCTTCCTAAGAAGGGAGGAAACCCTCTCTGCGCAACTCCCAGAAGAGCCTGAAGGTGCTTCCTGTGCCTTACCCAAGCTTCTTTTGGGATGTGGAAATGGAGAACAGTGCCTTGGCTCCTGAAGGGCTTGGGGAGATCTTTGCTTTAGTGTAAAGCCCTGCAGTAAAACAGCCTAAGGAAAAGGAACTGAGCTGGAGCACATCACAGCTGTGCATTTTAAAGGTATGTTTTGTTTTGCCTTGTTGGTGGAACAGATATTTCTGCACCGTACAAATATCAAGATTTTGCTGAAGCTATTTAAAATGCTATTCCAGAGCTAACTGCCCTGTCCCTTTTCTGGAGCAAACTTCTGCTATAGTAGAGGTGCTGGAAGATAACTCACGTATGCCCCTGACACTTTTATGCAAAGGTTGGTATCTCACTGTAAACAGCTGATGAAAGTGATTGCAAAGTGTAAATCCGATTCCTTTAAATCTGAATCTGCTTTGTGTCAGTAACCTTTGCAGATGAGATAATGACCTTCTAAGCTTCTGGGTCTGTCTGCTCAGTGTTTATAACAGAGATCTGATGATGCTGACACTTGGACCTTCTCATCTAGCTTGCTCAGAAAACAGAGTGCTGTAAAAGAATAAGCACATGGGGCAGCTCATTTTGCTGCTCTGTTTGAGGTAAGGGCTGAAAAATTTAGGAGTAAGTGATTGTACTTAGCCATATGCAAATTTTTTCCTCCCAGCCAGCAGAAGTCTCCTTATCTAGCTGCTGCTAGTTAAACCTTGTCTTGGCTCTGTGCAGCTGCATATAGGACTCCCCCAGCTGTCAGTGGGTCCCAGAAGTCAATCAGGTATTGAAAGGCGTTCCAGGTCCTTAACGTGGAGCTGCTGATGTGAAGAGAATGCAAAGTGGGAAGTCCATCAGTCAGCAATGCTTTATATTTTGGTGGCAGGCGGTTTGTTTCCTATGCAATTTAAAAAGTAGGAGTGTGAGAGAGGAAATATTTGCATAGCAAAGCTTTTGAGCAAATGCACATCTCCATCTGAGGATCACTGGGCCCTGTGAAGCTCTGGTGAAACACAGGCTAACTTGGTTTGAGTAGCACTGTGTGCATGGAGGTCTCCTCAGTGTGCAGCCAGTCCCTCTGGCAAACCCTTAGGGAACTCTTATTCAGATGAGGCTAAGTATCCTCATAAACAGATGAGCGAAGAAAGCATGTCATGCACTGAGCCCAGTGCTTCCAGCATGCTGGAGAGATTTGAAGCTGAAGGAAGCTCCTCCTTCAGTTTGTTTGTAGCACTCCTGCATGAACCCATACCTCTGAAGCACCAGCTTTGCTTGTCCCAGAAGCTCTTAATGTCACTGCTGGGATTGTTCCTTTTTCTCCAGCATGTGGGGCTGGCAGGAACAACTTTCCCTTCTCTCCTTATGCCCTAAATCTTTACTAGAAATATTTATTTAATTGCCTTTGTAGCCTGGAATAGATGTCAGAGCCTCAGCAAGCTCTGCAAGGGTATGAACTCCCTGGAGTGAATTGGTGAATAGTTAACCTTGTTGTAAACTCTAGCAAAGATGCAGAGAGCAGAGACATTGGCTTTTTGACTGCTGCATGTCATTGTGATTAAATGGTACTTAGCTGCAGTTCTTTAGGTCAGTGCTAGCAGTGTTCTCCTGATGCAAGACTCTTTAATTGCCCAAATCCTTCCTGAACAAAGTGCTCTGGAGTGGTACAAAGAGCTCAGTTGACTTCAGCTCTGCTCCTTTCTTTGGTGCTCGTGATAACTCTCTTACCTTGGGGGGGGTGATGGATGCTGCTATTCCAGGGTGCCTTTCTTACTGTAATGTTATAGTAAACACTTTGCTGCAGCTGTAAACACAAGGCTAATGTGCCTTTCTCAGAAGGTGCTTGTCTCCTTTCCCACTGTGTTGGTTGCAGTGAGCTCATCTGTGTTGCAATAAATCCTGGCAACAGTTTTATGTAAAACATACTTCCAAACAAGCCTGTTTGGATAGAGAGGTCCAAATGATCTTGCTGCATTTAGGTTTATCATTTGGCATGATGCCAGGTTCACCTGGCTTTAACTTTTTATTTCTTTGACAAATGGGGAATTGACTTGGTGAGGAGCCTGAGATGAAGCCCTTTATGCTAGGGGCTTGAAGGGTCACATACGGGAGACTGTTCTGTGGTGTGCTTACTGCCTACATGAATCTCTGCACAGACCGAAGCTGATTGTGTGCTGCCTTCTCGCCCCTACTGTGGCACGTGGAAGGGCTGATGACATCTGTTACTGAGCACCAGGCTGTCCTGCTGGCTGAAGGAAGGAATGTGGATCTGTCTGGCCTCTTCTGGGCCTGGGCTGCCTGGAGCTGACAGCCTGGTTGGAAGCCCTTGGCACTGTGTGAAGCACCCAGCTGAAGTGGAAGAGGGATTGAGACCGTTGCTAACCCCTTTGAGATTTGGAGAGCAGCTCCTCCTGGCTCCTCTTGCCCTCTTACAAACTTAGCTGTTGGCTTGGCTTTCCTGCTTTGTGGACAACTCAAGCCACCATAGTTGGTGCTTTTTTTTCCCTTGTCTTTGGCATCAGGCTGCCAATGGTCACTTGTGTGATAGATGAATGTAGCACCACACTACATCCATCCATGGCCCTTCTGGAGGTTTCTTTTGAGCTCCTTTTTTTTTTTTCCAGCTAAGAGAATGCCGCCCCTAAAGATAAGATGCAGCACAGCTGTCTCTCCAGCAGTGGATGCTGAATTTAAACTGCTGCTGGGCCACCTGCTCATCACAAGTGATGTTTCTGAAGCAGAATTTGAGACTTGCCCAGCGTGCAAAAGTTTGTGTTGGGATTACTTGGAGCAGAGACCTCAGCTATGCTGTTAATAGATCCATCAGTCTTAAGATCCCAGGACCTTGGCCTGGATACCTTCACTGGCCTTTCTGGACTGAATGGTTCATAAAATCCCAGGTTGGAAGGGACCTCAAGGATCATCTGGTCCAACCTTTCTTGGCAAAAGCACAGTCTAGACAAGATGACCCAGCACCCTGCCCAGCTGAATCTTAAAAGTGTCCAATGATGGGGAATCCACCACTTCCCTGGGGAGATTATTCCGATGGCTGATTGTTCTCATTGGGAAGAATTTTCCTCTTGTGTCGTCAGAATCTCCCCAGGAGTAACTTGTACCCATTACCCCTCATCTGTTCCACGTGACTCCTTGTAAAAAGGGAGTCTCCATCTTCTCTGTAGCCATCCTTTAAATACTGGAACATGGTGATAAGGTCTCCCCTAAGCCTTCTTTTCTCAAGGCTGAACAAACCCAATTCTATCAGCCTTTCCTCATATGGCAGGCTTCACAGTCCTTTGATCATCTTGGTGGCCCTTCTCTGGACCCTCTCCAGCCTGTCCACATCTTTTTTATATAGCGGGGACCAAAACTGAACACAGTATTCCAGGTGTGGCCTGACAAGCGCTGAGTAGAGTGGGATAATGACCTCTTTATTTCTGCTGGTGATGCCCTTGTTGATGCAAGCCAGCATCCTTTTAGCTTTCCTAGCCACTGCAGCACGCTGTTCGCTCATATTGAACTTGTTGTCCACCAGGACCCCAAGGTCCCTTTCCACAGAGCTGCTCCCCAGCCAGGTAGATCCTGGTCTGTGCTGCACTCCTGGATTGTGTTTTCTGCGGTGCAAGACCTTACAGTGGTCCTTATTGAACTTTGTAAGGTTGTTATAAAGGCTGAAGGTGTGGGTGTTGCTGCTAATAGGAGTTGCAATATTGTTGCAGAAGGGCAACAACTATCAGAAGAAAAAGGGTATTTGTGGAAAGAAGGTGGTGTTCATAGCTTAGGTTGGGGCCCTATCCACTTAAAAGTGCTGGTCTGTGTATGACTAAACATGGGCCCAGACTTTATTGCTGTTTTAAGGGAGCAGTTACCCAAATCCTTCCCAATAAGGGCCTTAGTCCAGTGTAAGCAATAATCTGACCATGCATGAAGAGTGAAGGCTGAAGGAATAGTAGATGCCCACCTAGAGAAGACCATCATTCTGCTGAACTTGTATATAAATTGTGGTCAACCAGAGATTAAATGTCTTATATTAACCTGAATGAAACTACATTATTTAACCTCAGCAAAAATACACTTTAGGAATATGATTGGGTTTCTTTGCCTTGGCATTTGCAATCATGCCCTTTCGTAGTACAGATTAGCTTTTGATTAAAGCAGATGCACTAGTTAGACTGTGTAATTTCTGGGCTGTGGGTGTGTTTCAAGACAGCCTTATCCCCATACTCTTGTCTTGAAGAAAGAACAACTCTACCTCACACATTCCTGACAGATATGTCTAACCCTTCCTCTAGCACTGGAGACTCTTAAGACTTTGGGGTGTGTGTGTGTATCCCCAGGCAAAATATCCCATTGTTGTAAAGCTTTCCTCAATGTTGTAGTCACAAGTGCTGTGGTTTAGACTTGTTTACATCATAGCTGCATGAAGATTCATCACAGAATGAAGTCCAACAGGGCTTCCTGCGTGTGTTCACACTGCTTGGAAATTCAGCCAGAGCATGGATGGCGGTCTACTGAATGAATGACAACACGTTCTCATCTGCAGTTTAGTTTTGGAAAAACAGATACACAACTGGATAGCAATAAATGCAGTCAAGGCAGATCTTTTCTTTGTCACTCAGATTTTGAGCATCTTTGTAAGGAAGAAAAACAACCACGTGCTTTGAGAGAAAAGTTCTGTGGCCATTCTGTACAGCCGTTCCTCACTTCAATTTTGGCCTTGACAGTCCAGGCAAGGAAAAACTCATGGTGGTAGATCTCCTGTAAGTCAGGCTTTCATGGGAAAGGTGAGTCAGTGACAGAGAGCAATGGGGACATACGCTTTATGTAACCAAGGCGTTATCCAGACCTCAAAATAGCATCTCAGCATCTGCAAATAAAAGGGGAATTGGTGATGAAGTTCAGGTGGCTGCTGGTTATTCACAGCATTGTGGGCCATGATGAGGTAGGTAGGAGAGAACAGCATCTTTTTGTCTCCCCCTTTTATCCTGGGAAAAATACTGCTTGCTAACTAATCCTATCTTAGTGGGAAAGCCCCTGTAAGGATTTCCCCTGCCCAGGAAATATCTCTATTTAGCACATACTCTATTTCTGCACAATTTCACTCATTTATCCAGGAATATGGGCTAGATGGCTGTGTCTGGTTCCACTCCCTGCAGGCAGGAGCTGGTCCTGGATGCTTGTACTGATAACCCTGCCTCACCCTGGCTGGCTCTGCACAGAGGAGGCTTGTACATCTGTGGGGACATGACAGAAGTGGTCTGAAGGTGACTATGCAGCTAGAGATGGCCAAGAATCACCTGCAGTTACTGGGTACCCCGAAGGAATTGCACACATACCTGTTGCAGGCTTTTTTTCCTCTGGAAGTGACAGCTGTCCAGGCTGGAGTGCTCCCTCTTCTCACACACGGTGCGCTCAATTTCCACGTGGAGCATGTATTTCAGCCCTCTGACAATCTAGAGAAAGTAGTTTCCCCCTTTGAAGTAAGGGCAGGGGAAAGGGATGCCAAAATTTTGTCTAGGAATCAAATGCTACATCTGTGAATTGTGTGTGGTGGCGTGCATGGAAGTGTGTTACGTTGAATTACTGGGGGCGGGGGGGTGGGTGGGAAGCCCTCCTGTGGAGCAGGTGAATGGGATAGAGGGACATGTGCTGTTTATGCATGCATAGCTGTCCTAAGGAGGATGAGGGTTCCCATGTCTTGGGTACTCTATAGGAGCGTCAATTGGTAAATGGTTTTGAGGACCGCCAGAAGTCTGGGCTCTTCTTACCTGTACCATGGCTTTGTTTATTTGTGATTCCTTAAACAGAAAGAGGTCATTGGAACTGTTGTTGTATCTGTAAACCCCAAAGCGAGCTGCCTTGCGAACACCAGGATTGTCGGTGTTCATCGGGACAGGGAAGCCAGGTTTCGTGGTCGAATGAGGTGGTGGTACATATGTAGCTGAAACAAAACATGAGTGCAAAACACATCAGATGCCTGAAACGGTGGGAGCTGCAGCCCTCTGGAACAAGGCTAAACCTTCTTACTTGTCCCACGCACTTGTGCTTCAGAAGGACTCTGCTCACATCCATTACAAAGTAATTTTCCTTTACATGTTTGAAATAGTGAAACAATCCCATGGAATGAAGTGGCAAAAAAAGATGCTGCTAGAAGTAGTAGCAGAGCTCAAACTGCCTTAAAAGAAGCCAGGGTATCATGAATATTATTTAGAACGTCTCTGATATGAGTCCCAGCTCACAGAAGGCCCAACTTTGAATCTAGTTATAAAGCTAGGTCACGTTGCTCTGAGTACAGTATAATTTTGATGATAACTTATCAAACACTGGCTGGCAGAGCCCTGCTGCTCTTGTTGGCATGCCAAGTTTAACTTGCAAACGTAAGTCTTTCCCAGCCCCCTTTAATCCTTTGATGGCATGTTGAGGTTTTTATTTTAGGGGGATTTAGGTGGTGATAAAGTGGGGCGGGGGGGAAGATACACTCCCTCTACATGCTGACAAAAGAGAGGGTGTCCCTGTTGTCCAGCTGGGCAGGGAAGGGCCTGGCACAGAACTTGGACTAGCTCCCCGCTGCCCTGGAGAACAGGCTGCTTTGAGTGCTGAAGTGCTGTTGCCCTGATGCAAATGCCAAGGACCATCTTATTATCGCAGCCATGAAGTGGAGGAGCAAAACGTGTAGGAAATGGAGATTATTGGCAAGGGGGGGGGGGGCGGAGACCCATGAGCTTTCAAGTTTGAGCAGTTCTTTCCACACAGCCCTTATTACTATATATTCTTACTTGGTTGTGTAGCTAATTTCCTCATGCCCTGCTTGTTTATTCAATAATTTAAAAGAAGCTCGAAGCTTACAGTTGATGTTGTTATTTCCTCCCCCTTTACATTTGCCTTCCCCTCCGTTTTTCCACTTCTGAAATACAAACAAGAGGAGGAAACCCTTGACCTGCACAAGTTGCCATGCAGCCACTGCTGATGCCAAGACCTGCCAGTGCAGGAGGTGGCCCTTGGTGTTCACGCGATGTGTGTGTGTGTAGGTAGTGAGCCTGTGCGTGCATATACACGCAAATGTGCACACAGAGCTGGTACTAAATTTGCTGTGAAAGTCAAGGTTTTTATCACCTCCAGCTTTTTTTCACAGCTAGATCTCTCACTACCAGCCAAGCACAGACTGTGTATTTAAGCCAGAGAAACCAGAGTAGAAGATAGAGGGGCAACCTGGTGACCCAGAGTCTATTTAAAAAAACCCCCAAACCCCAGCATTACATGCCATCATTGGCACAGGACGCTGCAAGAATTCGGCTTTCAGGTTGCTGACGTATGTCCTAGTTACACTATCACATCCTCCCCCGCAGGTGGTAATGGCTGCACCCCCATGTAACACTGCTCAGGGATTAGAGTGTTGACCTGCAAAGGAGAGACTCAGTTCCACGTCCTTCCTCAACCCAAGGATGTCCAAATTCGCTTCTCTTCCTGGCTGATATCCCAACTTCCTTAATGACTCCCGTATTTTCTTGCAGGTGGGAGCCGAGAGACCCAGACCATGTGTCTGAGAGGAGCGGATGTTCTGCAAGTGGCTTTGTGTCTGGTGTGCAGGTGACAAGCTTTCCTCTCCCATGTCTCTGATCTGTGTCAGGACTGGGTGTGCAGCCAGTGCTGGGCAACCTGGCAGTGTTTTTTCACCTAACAGCCCAGAATCCACTTGTAGGTCCTGAGATTATTCTCTATGGGATGATATTTCCCCCCTGCAGCAAGGGTGGGATTTCAGCAGTCACAGAGACTCATGACCGCTTAGGACTGAGGGTATTTCTCCAGCAGCACATCTTACCCTGTGGTCAGTTCATGGGTAAAACTTTCCGAAGCATCTGTTTGTCCTCCTGTCCTGAACAGAGACTCTGCCTGGGGGTTAAGCTGGTGGGACCCACAGGTGATTCAAGAGGGCTATGCAGGACCTGCCTGAAGTCAGAAAGGGAGCTTGGGGCAGACCAGGGCCTTGTTTTGGGCCTTACCCATAAGGCCAGTTGTCCTCTTCCTAAGGGGTGCCATGCTTTTTCCTGTGCCGTCAATACCAACTCAATAACTTACAGGAACAACCTTCTTCCTGAGCTCACCTAGCGACTGAGACAGGCTGAGAGCCGGTCACTGGCTTGGGCTCCTCTGGCGGCTCTCCAGGACCTTGCTTGAATCTATGCTCTTATATCTGTTGGAAAGTCAGATGTGGCAGTGGTGGGGATGCTGACAGAAGATATTGTCCTTTGTAGTACCAGGAGATAACTGCAGGCTTTTCCAATCTTAGTACAAAGTCCCTTTGTGGCTTAATAGCCCTGAACATCTCTTGAGTCGTGGTCATTCTTTTTTTTTTAGGCATAGGGTGGCAGGGTGAGCGAGGCTGGCTGCAGTCACACTGTGTATGGGAAGAAAACTGTGAAATGTGTTCCTCAAAGCAAGAAGCAGAGTCCAAAGTGCTCTTGGTCCTGACTCCAGTGCCTAGCAGATCCAGCAGTGTCACATGTGGCAACACCTCTGAAATGCAACATCTGGAGAGGCAGGCTCACAGTCGAGCAAGCTGGACCATGTGTTGTAGACAGGTAACAGGCTGGTAATACACCGTGTGTTGTAGGCATATGGTGGGTTAGTATATTTTTGCCCTAGCTTTCACCAAGGGGTACCAGGCATTTCACCTCCTTTACCCGTTGCAACTTGGTGTTGAGAATGACTCATACCAGAGCAAAGTGGGTATAAAAATACATCAGAACTTTACCCCCCTGTTTTCCTCTGGTGACCCAGATTTCTCAAGGCTAGGATTTGTTTTTCTTGATGTGCTTTGATTCTCATTTGAGGTGGTCACCGCATGGCGCACACTGGTCTGAAATCACTTTTGCTGTTTGGAATAGTTTGCACTACTGTATTTCCAAAACCTGGATACTCTCTGCTGTGAGGCCTCTGTAGTTCTGATTTTCTTCACCGCAACCATTCCTAACAGTTTCTTCCCCAGCTTGGCCCTTGAGGGCCATTACATTAAAAAGCTGAATGTGTGTAAGGTGATGGCCTCGCTCCAAAAGCAAAGCGGAATGGCCCAGAGGGTCAGATAACCGTGCAGGGCTCTAGGCATACCCGCATTGGTGAAACATTTGTCGTCCAGGCCTGGGTGGGAGCAGAGGCACTGCCTGACCGGGCCGGGCACCTACAATACTCGGAGACCCAGAGGCTGTGATCTCACGACCTGGGAAAACAGCTCTTACTGCTCTGCAGGGAGATGGTGAGGGCCAGAGCATTTGTATTGCAGACCCCATCCTTGCTTCTGGGTTTGGACGTGTGAAGAGAGAGGGGAAAAATCTGGCCTTCCTCCTCTTCCTCCTGTTGGATGGTGGTAGGGTAGACTCTTTTCTTGCTCTGAGTTAACCGGCCACTGCCCGTTATTAAGCAAGAGAGAGCTGTTCTTGCAGAGATGAGCTGAATGTTGCATTAAGAGGCCCTCTCTTATGCTTTCCTCATCGAGGAATAATTTGGGGGCCCTGTTCCTGCAATATGAGAGCAATCCTGCGGGTGCTCTCTCCCAGCCTGCAGTGAAGAAAATAGGCAGATTGCAACAGGTTGGGGGTTTGTTTTTTGTTGTTTTTTTTTCTTCATGGAGTGCTTTCAAAACCTCCTCCCCATTACTAGGAGCAAGGCTTGGCTTTATCTTTACATTTAAGATGCAGCAGAGTTCCTGCGTGCCTCTGCAACCCCCAAAGGAAACCACAGCCGAAACAAAAAGCTACTGGCTAACCAAACACCATCCCCGAGTGCATTAGTATTTTCTGAGTGTGGGAGCCAAAGTAAAACTGAAGTAGAGCTAAAACCTTCAGAGAGAAAACGCTCCTGTCTGCAGCTCCCATTGTAAAGATTTAAGGCCAGCCGCAATCAAGAGAGTTTCCTTGCTCAGCAAAGAAAGAAACGATACGGAGTAATGTTTCATTAAAGTCAGCTAATCGGCACTCAAGTGCCCATCTGTACTTAGCAGTCAAATTGTTACCCACAGTCTTTAGATTTAATAATCAAGGTCATGCAGAGTTTAAACACTGACAAATAAGTTAAAACCAAAAGTTGACTTTAAAATCCTTAGATGATGTCCCTGGATAACGTGGGTTGCTACAAGGGGGGAAAGTCTTTTAAGCAGTTAGGTTTTCAGCTGCGGTCTGAACCCTGCAGTGCTGAGCCAGCATGGGCGGCAGTTGGAGAAGGGCTGTTATTTACCCGTGCATTAGGAAGCAACACTCACAGGACCTAAAGCACAAGCAAAACAGAAACTATTTTCCACTCTTACCATCTGAAGTCCTGGTGAAGCTCCAGAGTGCTAAACAGCAAAGTGCGGCGAAGCTGCAGGTGAAGTTCCCGGCCATCTCTACCACTTCAGAAGAGGAGCCTGCCAGCAAGAGGAGTGACCGCCCTGCTTCCTGCAGGGGAAGATGTGCCTCTTTGAGTGCTCTTATTGGCTGGGAGGAAAGAAAAAAATCACCCTAAAACCCCCTGAATCATCACAGCTCTGATGCAGACTGTCTCTGCTGATGACCACACACCTCAAAGCACCACCACAAAACTCCGGCTTGGTGATAGCAGCACAAGTCCTGCATCAGACAGGGACTTTTGCTTCGTGATCCTCAGGAGCTGTGCAGAAGCATGGGCAGATACGTGTGATGTAACGCTGGGAAGTGGTGTGGGGGTGAGGAGAGTAACAGCCATGTGCTTTGAGATCCATGGGGAAATTTAATCCCGAAGAACTGGGCAGCGAGCCCTGGGGATGTAGTTCTTGACTTGTGTATGAGTGTCTGGGTGGGGAGAAGCCTGCCAGAGAAGATGGCCCCAGTGTCTTGCTTCCCCTGATGTGGAGATGTGGGGTTTGGGTGAAGGAGACAAGGAAGTTTTAGGGGTACCTACCCGAGGGGGCTGTGTGGAGCAGAGCCACTAGGAAGAGGATTTTGGTTTCAGTGGCAGAGGAGAACACTGTGCCCCACATTTACAAAAGGTGTTTTGACGACAGAAAAGGACTGTGTTAGGCTCAGAGGAGGTGAGGTTTTCTCTAGGTGCTCTCCAGAGAGCAAGAGAAATACGAGAAGAGGGGTAATTTGGCTCTCTGTGGCATGCAGAGCTTTTCAGCTCTGGGGCTGGATTCCAGAGAGGTCATCTCCAGGCAGTGTTGGTCCATGCTGAGGATCTCACAAGTCTGGGGAAAGGAGTTGGTTGCCAGACCTTGTCATGTACCTGAAATCACCAGCTGCCAGGTTCAGGAGACTGGGGAGATGAACTGATGTCTCACTGAAGGGCTGAGTGTGGTGGACTGTGTGTGTCCATTTGTTTCAGGTGAGCAGGAAGATGGTGGTTGCCTCTCACTTGCCCCAGCAATGAACTGTGCTCCTTTCTGAGCAAAGACATCTTATTGCCTGAAGGAAAGTCCTAATATAGGCCAGTGTAGGTGGTGCATAAGAAGCTGGAGGAAAATAATCTTAGTGTTTCCTCGTAGGAAGGGATTAGGTAAACCCTCTGTTGAAATGTCCCACCAAGAAGGAATGGGGTAAGCATGGTGAGTCCCATTTATCATCAGTCCTACTTGCATAGAGCTTCTGAATCACTCCAAAGCCTGTGGAAAACATTGAGAGAGAATGAGAGGGGCTGTACTGGGTGGCCCCCCACCTTTTTTTTTTTTTCTTCTTTTTTGAGCTCACACATTGACGTGTCCCTCAACTGTGGCACAGATGGCTCAATCATGTATCTTCAGCCCTCCCTTTCTCCTCAAGAACCGTACTCTGTATTCTACCTCACTGAGAGACCCTGGGGGAGTGTCTTTGTAAGCCTACAGTTGAGTCCTCCCGCAACAGGCAAGAGAGGGGGTGGTCAGGACCCCCGTCACTAGATCCCAACACATCTCCTGTGTGCTGCAAGAGCCTGTTTGTCACCCTGCCACATGATGCACCGGAAAGGGGTTCAGGCTTCCTGCAGGACCTCCACCCATGCTCTCTTTGCTTCCTGGTGAGCTCACAGCCTTTTGAATTGGAGTCGAAAGGGGCCCAGTGTGAGGGTCTGCTCGGGGATTTGAGGGGATCTGTCTAGAGCACAGACTCTTTCCTTGCTTAAAACGAGCGCCTTGGGACAGCGCTAGCAGCCCTTCGACGGGGTCTGGTGTGAGTGGGGACGATGACTAACGGAGGCAGAGAGGGTGGTGAGATAAGGGCACCCACAACCCCCCTCCCACCCGGTTTCGTGCAAGGCCGCCTGACTTAGCTGCTGGCACTAGAGGGCACCAGAAGGTAATTCACGGTGCCGGAGCCCAAGCTTGCCCGGTCCAGGCACTCACGGAGCATCTCCAGCAGCAGATGCTGTCTTTTCTCTCACCTGAGTGCTGGGGAGATTGAGGTGCCCTTGTGTGGAGCCCCTTCTTCTGCCCAGCAGCCAAAGGCAAGTGCAAACCTCACGCTGAGCAGAGTTGTCCCCAGTGGAGTAGGGACAGACCCCAGGGGCAGTGGCCCTGTTTCAGCCTCGTCCAAAACTAGCGATGTCCTGGGCTCTCTTCTTGCCTAGGAGGTTGCCTGTGGCTTTGACCCATCAGCTCTCGGGTGTCCGAGAGCTGGTGCCCCAGGGCAGAGGGGAGTGTGCTCTGGCTGTCAGGGCACATGTGCCCATGGTCTGATGCGAGCCTGGCTTGTTCTGCCTTCTGCTGTCCTGCTGTGGTGGCATCTGTGCTGCCACAGACTTCCTCCTGGGGAGCTCAGGACCTGCTCTAGGACCTGCTCTTTCCTGCAGAGCACTCTTTCACTGTTAACGGGGTTTATAACACCAAACAGCGACTTAAAGAAAGCAGCATGTGTCTGCAGAGGGTATGTTTTTCCTGCCTTCTTCCCTCTCCCCTCCTTTCCATAAAATTGCTCATTTACAGCTCTTCCAAACCACCTTTTCCTTTTCCTAATGACCCTTTTATGAACTCTGCTGAGGAAGTTTCTTTTCTTCTAGAAAGTAACAGTGATCACTAATGAGCAGCAGTATTAATAGTGCTAGCTACTATTATATAAAAAAACCCCAACAAAACTCCAAAAGAAAAACCACCAAAAATCCCACCACCCTCCACCACCACCCCAAATAACTAACAAACTCCTCCAAGCTCATATTGCATTTGCTATATGCAAATACTTGTTATTTTTCTTTGGGAATTTTTGTGCTGTGGAGGAACCTGTGACTGGAGACTGGGACCGTTGTCCCTCTGCCATGTCCCATTCCAACCAGGTGCCACCTCCTGGGACGCTGCTCTGTGCCCCAAATCCATCTGCAGGAGGAGTGGAGCGGCATGATGTCTCATCTGACTTCCAATCCAGGAAAATGAGGCAGATCCTCTTCTTCTTGAAGCTCTCTGAGGGTTACCGATGGGAATTTTGTCCACTTTCCCTAGAACGTACATGTAGACCACCTCCTCCAGAGCAGCACAGGGCATGTGGGGCTCTCCGCGGGGTGGTTTCCACTCTCTAAATTTCCCACTACGTGGCTGTTCCTGTGTGAGCAGAAATCCTGACCAGGGAGAGGATGGGCAAGGAAAGGCTCGCTGATTATCCCAGGGTAAACAGAGCGTTTGCTTTAAGCAAATAGCTAGCCCTGACCCAGTCTAAATCAAGCTTGTGATCGTTCTGCATTAAGCTGGGTTAAATACATCTTAAAAGACTTGCGCGCCTGAAGAACCCTTGTGTTTGTTTTTGTGTGAGTGGGGAACGCTTATTCCAAGTTGTGAGAGACCAAGTCCGTGCTCTTTTTCTGCAAGGGAGTTTGCAGAGTCTGTTCATTCTCTCACTGTTGGGCTGGGTTATTAGAGGCTTGGAAAGAGAGTGCAACTCTGGAGGGATTTTTTTTTTATTAAAATATGCCCCCCCCCCCCCCCCCC
>VFFE01005581.1:25468-69378 GCA_008921705.1 Burhinus oedicnemus
AATTTAAAAAAATATTTTTTTTTTTTTTTAGAGCTGGGCAAAAAAGAATCTGCTTATTTGAAAATATAATGGAAGCCAGTCTGTTTCTTACTCTTGTGGATTGAATTAGCTGTGTTTGAATGTACACTTTCAGGAATGTACTTTAGGAATCTAGACTGAAATTTCACGTTGTCATCTTTATTTGCACAATGATAAGTTATGCCTGTTCTAAAGGTCCTACACCATTTTAACTTCATCTGTGTTTTTGAAATAATGTCCAGCCTTCCACTGATAAGAAATAATAATCGTTTTGCCGCAGAATCTTTTGGACTTTCTGATGTTGCTGAAGCTGTGGAGGAAGTCACTCAAAATGTGCAGTCACTTTTCTATTTACTTTTTGAAGCTTACTTTTTCTAAAAAGTAGCTGTTAGTTAATACCTGCAAATCTCTTCTGAAGGATAGATGGTAATACAATGCTAGCTTATGCAATGATAGCTGCCTCCTAGTAATAACAGCATCCTGTTTCCATTTTATGTTGCACGTTACCCAAGTATTGGAATAGGAACTCCAAGGTGGAATCTGGGTTTGAATGTGTGGTTATCTCTGTTCAGTTGTTCTGATCCCATTTGGGTATCCTTCGCCATGGTGATGGTGATAAATAAACACCAAATATATCAAATTATGGGATAAAAGTATATCCATGTGGAAAATTTAAGGGTGCAAGAAAAATGATACAATGCAACTTATGAGGAATGCATATGTGTAAGAACTACATGTCCTTTTTTTCTTATCAGCGGATGATGTTTTTGAAACCGTAAGTGATCGTGAACTGAGGCAAATCTTTGAGGGGCAGAATCGAATTCATCTTGAAATCAAACAGCTTAATAGGCAGTTGGACATGATTCTGGATGAGCAGAGACGATACGTCTCTGCAGTCACAGATGAGATTGCTAAAAGAGGCGCTGGTATTCCAGGTCAACAAGGACAGGTAAATAAAAAACCCAAAACACCGTGATTGATAGCTCAGCCTAATTTCAGCAGTGTGATGGATTTGCTTTTTCCAAGATATGTTGATCTTTTTCTCCGCCCCCTCTTCCCCTGCCCTGCCAGGTTTCTCAGCAAGAGATTGAGACAGTTGTGAAAACTCAAGAAGAGGTCATTAGACAAGTAAATGAAATAAGGTAAATGCTTTCTAAATATTAAGGCTGTGTTTTGAATTTTATATTATTTCCACCTTTTAAATCATATATGTTATTTCAGTAGGAGAATACTGACAACCTTGAAATTTCTCTGTGTCAATTCCTTAGTGATGGCTCTCCGCATACATTTAATTTCTGTAATAAAGTAATTTCATGTCCCTAGGGTGGCTAAGCCCCTTAATTTTCCTCTTTTTTTTTTTTTGTCATGAGATTCCACTTCAACAGGTAAGTCCAGTCCCTCTAAAAACGGTCAGTTTCTGATAATGTGATAACCTGCTGCCTTATGGAAATTTGGCATTTGATTTTGGAGTATTGATAACAACATGAGCATAAATGCCTTCGATTTATAGCTAGTGAACCTAAAAAAAAGGTGTATTGGAGTGTCTTGTCCATATACTCAGTCTAGTCCTGATGTAATGATTATATGAGTTTATTATATAATACTATGAATAAAATATATAATATTATATGATATATATTTGAGGTTTTGTTTAGTGTAAACAACCTATAAAGGCATGTAAGTAATTCTGAGTAGTTCTGTACAAATGAAAATGTCGATGCATATAATAAGAGTTGTTGAGATTTATTGCTTATTCTTCTAATTATTATTTTTGCATTTTTAAAGTAGTTCACTTCTTTTTTCAATGTAGACATACATTTTGTCTTTGGCTTTTTTTCCCTAGTTTTGCTATGACTGCCTAAAGCTCATATATTGTTGCTCCATAGTGGTCAGGTAGTGTTACTGATTTTTATATCACAGAAAGTATTTACAGTTTTATGTCAAGTCTCTCAGAATTACAGTGTGTACAAACCTTGGAGAGGCCTCTGGGGTTTTTTTTGTGGGTCGTCCGCCCCCCCCCCCCATTTCCATTGTAGATTAACCTTTTCTGTCAGTAGGAGCGGGGCTAGGCCTTGAGAGAGCATTGCTTCTTGGTGGCAGTTGAAACAAGGGCCAGAGCTGGAAAATATTTAGTGTCCTCTCTTGGCCTGAACTTTGAAAAATAAGGGGACAAAAAGTGTAGTTTCCACAGTCCTGCGCCTGTGAAGGAGTAACTCCACCCATCCATACAGCCAGGGGACTGATCAGCTGGAAAGTAGTTTCGCAGAAAAATCCTGGTGGACAAGAAGCTGGACATTGGAAGCAATACACCCCTAGAGGAAAGACCACCAGCATCAGCCCAGGCTGTGTTGTGGAGAGCATTGCCAGCAGGTCGAGGGAGATGAGTCTCCTTCTTTCTTCAGCACCGGTGACGCCATGTCTGGAGCCCTGTGTCTGGTCCTGGGCACCCCAGTACATGAGAGACAGGGACATACTGGAGGGAGTCAAGTGAAGGATCATGAAAATGATTAAAGGGATGGAGCACTCATTGTACAAGGAGAGGCGGAGGGAGCTAGGATTGTATAGCCTGGAGAAAAGGCTTGGGGGTGTCTTATCAATGGGTATAAATACCTAATTTTGGAGGTGGTGAGGGCGATAGAGCCAGAGCCAGACTCTTCTCACTGCTACCTAGTCACAGAACAAAAGGCAACAGGCACAAACTAAAATACAGGAAATTCTATGTAGACATAAGAAAAGAAACTTGTGAGAGCAGTTGAACACTGGAAAAGATTGGTTGCCCAGGAAGGTTTTGCAGTCTCCATCTTTGGAGATACTGAAAACCCAACTGTGACTAAAAATTCCTTGATTTGTTAGGTGCTAAAACATACTGTCATACAGCACTTAAGGGGAAAAAAAAGAAAGGAAAAAAAAAAAGGTACTGTAATATTAAATTATTGTCACTTACATTGCACAGTGAAGACAGAAATGTGTTGGGTTTTTTTTTCATGTGCCAATGCATTGCGTAGACCATTTTAGTAATCTTGTCCCTGTTTCTTGTAGGTCAGAGAAAAATGGGAAAACATTTTAAAACTCTACTGTGATAGAAGTGCCTGTTTGTTCTTTACACGTGGGCTACAAGCTATTACTTAAAAAATACTTCTGTTATTCTAAGGGTGTGAATATTTTATGGTCTAACTTCTATTTACTGTGTGAAAACCAGGCCTATCAACTGATTTGTCAGTATCTTTTGTAGCAAAAGGTAATCGTGTTAAAGGAGACTTTGACGGTTACAGACTTGTTTTCTTGCCTGGATAAATTCATTTGTGTGACAATCTTGGGTAATTTATTGGAATGTAACTGTACTACATTAAGACTCCTGGGGGGGTTGTTGTTTGGTTTGCGTTTTTGGCAGAGGACTTTCTGCCAGTTAATGTTGTCAGGGAACTTCTGTATCTGCAGGGACACTTGCAAGTTCCCAAGTGATTAATAATTTTGCTTTTTAAGACAGTTTTAAAAATTGATTGGGAGGTATGCTTTAGTTTTCAAAATACATTACCAAATGAAGTAAAAAAAAATAAATCTTATCTTGAAGGTGCTTTACTGCTGAAATGGATTAGAAAAAATTCGTATGTTTGATAGGGATGTCTGTGTAGTGCTTCTGAGTTGTTTTACAGTTGCTATCTTTAGCAAGAATGTCTTTAAATTGGTTTAACTCTTATAGTAGTTAAAACATTCCTTACCTTGGGCTTAAAAAAAGGAGAAAAACAATTGCTACAACTTGATGTTGTAGTATGTAAGCAGTTGTGGGGTTTTTTCCTGTATTAGTCCAAGGGCAGCTCTTGTGATTTATCTAAGTAGGTCAGTTTTTTGTAGAATGAAGATTAGAGTGCTTCCATTTTTGCACTTGTTCTTCCATGAAAGCTTTTATGGTAATATTCTTGACAAATCTTTATACCTTGCAAGCAAATTAGATTTTCTTGTTAACGTTGGCAGTCTGCCCTTTTTGTGACTACTTATTAGGTATGAGTTTGCGTAACATCATCTTAATATTTTTCTTAGATTAAAGAAATGTTTTATTTATAGATAGAAATGAACAGCCCGCTGTTGCATTGCTGGTCATCCCGGAGGAAAAGGACTTACTGTCTAAGTAATTTTCTTGTCAAGATTTGTGGATTTCTTAATCATCTGATTACAGAAGAATCTTGCATGTTCATACAATAGAAACTATCAGCATGGTATTGTTCAAGCAAAAGTAAACGTAAATTAAATTTGATACAGACCATGTCTATTTAGGGAAGTTATTTTGCTTTTAACAAACAGTGGATCAGTCTGGGGGAAGGTGGGTGTGCAGATTTCTGTTAATTACATAGGGATGGTGTATTAGGAGGGAGAGGAACAAAACGAGCGTCAGTGTTCTAGCACTGAAAATAGTGGGGCAAGATAAACAATGTGATGGATGTGGATAGACAGAATTACTGTCAGTGTTTGTTAGGCAGCGGTCATGATGGTGGTTGCATGGGTTTGCATAGGTTATTTAAGAAAACAAATCTTTCCGTGAAAAATTTACTTCTAAAATAGGTTATTATAACACTAATTCAAAGTACAGGTAAATATTAATAAATTTACTTTAAATAATCTGTACAATGACAATACAAAAATATAAAATAATTTCTGGATAACATATATGCTAATTTAAGTTAGGACAGATGAGGGTTTTTTGCATTCATTTTGTACGTATAAGTTCCAAGCCAGAAATGCAGAATGAGAGAAGGTAAGAGCTGCTTTGATAAGTTTTGTTTGCAGTGACTTACAGAAGCAAACAGCTGATTTTTTTGGTAACTCCTTTTGGTAACTTTGCAATATTAGAAATGAGCTTATTGAGGTAAATGTTGAGAGTTTTCCAAGAAATCCATGGCTAACTCCATCTGGACGAGAGCACAGTACATTACCTGGAATAACCAGAAACGTAACTGTGGAAAGTGAGTGATTTTCTAACATGCTGGAAGTGGGATTGCACTTTTACAAAGATGACAGGAAAGGGTGAATTCTTGGACCTTTTTGTTACTGTAAGTGGAAAGAATTTTTTTTGGTTATGTGGGAAGTATGCAGAATGGTAGCCTAGTATGTTAAGTTGATTTGTGTGTTATAGTGATATTTTTAAGAAAAACTGGTAATCTTCAGTTTGAAGAAAAGTATATTGTTAATCCAGCATTTAGTAGGGCTGTAATTACTAAATGCTTCTTCGTTAGAGTGGTGTATCTGCAACTTGATATAATTGTGTAGATTAATTGAGTGTGTGGCTTTGACTTAGTATGTAGCTGCTTCAGTTAGTTTAAACGTGCTTCATAGTTCTTACAACAGAGCAAAAGCTGCTGTAACGCTAACGTAGCATATCTATGCTTGCAATTTTTACTTCTGGAGAGTTGTCATAGTGCCTTTGAATAGTTATGTACCTTACTAGTTTTCTCTCTTGTCCTGTGGTTGGTTGGTTTGTTTGTGGGGTTTTTGTTTGGGGGTTTTTTTTTGTGTTGGTTTTTTTATTATTATTATTCTATTAATATATTTTAATTTTAGTTCTGTGATTATTTTTTTTTAATTGTAATGGCATGAAGAGCAGCTGATGCAAAGCTAAGAGATGGGCAGCATCTTTATGAAGATTATTTCTAAACATTTAAGTTTTTATGCTTAACCTGCCATTTTCACAATGAATATGAGCCATTTAAAAATCAGTAATATAATTTTCTGTAACACTTACAAATATGATTGTATGTTGTTGTTGCCAGTTTACTCAATGAATAGTATTCAAGCCAGGGTGGGGGGGGGTTGTTTGGTTTTTTTTGTTGTTGTTTGTTTGTTTTTTTCCTTATGTGAAAGTTACAACTGAAAGTGTTCAAGGCCAGGTTGGACGGGGCTTTGAGCAACCTGGTCTAGTGAAAGATGTCCTTGCCCACGGCAGGGAGGTTGAACCAGATGATCTTTAAAGGTCCTTTCCAACCCAAACCATTCCATGAGTCTGTGATAAATTACTGACCACTGTACAAAGAGGACTTTACCTTGAAGGCATCAAAATAAGCTCTCATCTGAACAAAATGTAAAGTTTTAAGTAAATTAAAAAGAAATCCAAAGACATACATTTTGATTGCTTATTCTGTTAATAATGAAGAGATTAACATTCACATGATAAATATTTTAGCTGTAGAATAATCCTCTTTGTAACTGAAAGGAGACATCACGGTAGGGGAAAACTATATAAACATATTGATTAGAGATTAAGTATTTTTCTCTCATTGACTAGTTTATCTTGAACAAAATTAGTTATGGAACCTCAACTTTTTACGGATTTAATTTGATTTGTTGTAGAAGCAAAATGAATTCACATGAAGACAATATTAAGTATTATGACAATGCATATCGGAAATGAGTTTCTCATATAAATGATAATCATGAAACAAGGATGTATCTAAATCTTTTCTTATCCCTAAAGCCTCTTCTTTATTTTTATTTCTTACATGACTGCTTTTATTTATTTATTTTTCAAACAGCTTTTGGTTTTCTTCAAAGATTGCATTAAACTCTGCTTATCCTAAAGCCTTGGCAAGAGCCTCAGATAAAACACTTGTTTTAGACTTCATCAGTCAGGCAAAGCAGATGTCTAGCAATAGAATATTTGCCAGATCTTGTTTTCAGTGTGACTTTGGGCGATGGTGCACTGTAAAAATTGAAACTGTCTGCAGAATTAAATATTAAAAAAAAATATCATACTTTGATTAAGGAATTATTTCTTGATAAGTATTCTTGGAAGCTAGAAAAAAACATTTTCTGCCTTTTGGGGCGACTATGTATTTCACATTAATTTTAATGGACTAAAAGGTGTCCAGAATAACTGCTGTTTGTAGAAAAGCTGTTCTGTGCCGAAAGATGTTTTGTTGTTTGTCTTGTTTCAGAAATTCCATGGCTGATACTCTGAGGTTGATCAGTGGAGCTCAACATCCTGGCTCTGCTGCAGGGGTCTATGAAACAACTCAGCACTTCAATGACATCAAAGAACACCTTCATGTAGTAAAGAGGGACATTGAGCATTTAGTACAACGAAATATGGTAATTTACGTGCTGGTAGTGTAAAGCATGACTGTAATACTTCTTTATTTGGCTGTTAGTGAAAAGCTAGGATGAGCCAGCATGCAATTTACGGAGCAATTAATCCTTCATTAAGCTGCTTCAGTAAAACTGCACTGCCTTGACCTGACTGCATGATCTGTGTCTTGATGAGAAGTTTTGCACAAAGAGCATGATTTTTAGTCTAATTTCCTGTGGAAACAAGGTCAAGCAATTAGGTCTTCTGGGTGCTTTTTTTGTGTTTGTCCCCCTACTTAACAGCTCTATACAGAGGAGATTCTCTATTGCCTCTGCACAGAAGGGAGAGCTTTAATCAGGGGAAACTCGGGCAGGCTCCGCTTAAGGTCTGTAAGTGTGAAAGATGACTGCGTCCACATTCAGGAGCACCTTAGTCTAGCCTAGGTCGCAATTAAGCTGAATTATCTTATAATCCCATAGAAGACTCTTGATTTCTGGGTTAATTTACCAAAGATTTATTCTTTCCCCTGTGATGCTCAAATTAACAGCAGTCAGTTTGTCTGAGAAACATTAAAGGTGAAAGGGGAAAATGAGACGGTAAGATTATTATTTTTCAGAGTAGTGTCATTTCTGTCTGTTTTCTGCTTGTATTCTGATTTTTAGATCATGTTGCAAAGACCTTATTTTGTTTCTTACATATAACAGTCTGTTGATGGCATGTCTTGTTTGCTCTTTTCTCAAATACTGTTTTTCTTGTTTTTTAGCCATCTAGTGAGAAATCGAAGTGTCCAGACTTGCCACCATTTCCATCGTGCTTATCTACAATGCACTTCTTCATATTTGTAGCAGTGCAAACAGTGTTATTCATTGGTTATATCATGTATAGGTAAGTATGTTTTTCTTTAAAGATGACAGGGCAAATGATTTTAGAACTTCTGACTGGAAATGCAATTGCAATGGTACGATTATGTTAATCTTCTTTAAAACAAGCAATCATTCAGACTGGAAGAGACCTTGGGAGGTCTCTAGTTCAACCTTCCGGTCAAAGCAGGGTTGACACTGAATTCAGACCAGGTTGCTTAGTGTTTAGACTGGTCAGGTCTTAAAAATCTCCAAGAATGGAAAACTTACTACTGTTATGGGCCCCAGTGGATATGTTTAATTATCATAATGAAGTTTGTTTTATTCTCCCCCCATCCCCACGGTGTATCTAGTGGGAACCTGCCCTGTTTCAATTTGACTGTTGTGTCTCTAAAGAAACTGTCCCCATCTCCTCAGTAACATCTTGTGTGTATTAGAAAGCTGCTGTTAGACCCCTTGAAACCTTCTTTTGTCCAGGATGAACAAGCCCACTTCCCTCCCCCTCTTCTCTTCAGGCATGTGCTTCAGCGCTTGACCACCATCCTTGTGGTCCTCTGCTGGACTTACTGAAGTTTATTAATATCTTAACAAAATCTGATGTGGGTTTGCTTTTTTTTTTTCCTATGCATGCCTACAATCTACTTATCCCATTTCACAGATTCCTCTGTGAACATTTTTACGATACATATCCCTTCATCCATGTCCTACATAAGATATTGATAGTGTATGGACTTCTTACCACCCCACCCGCCCAACTAATTGGCATGTTTTCTCTGTTCTCTTCCTCCTCGTTGTAACGTCGTAATGTTCAAATTAAATTTGCATTGATGGAAAGGAAAACCTATTGAGAGTAAGGACTTGCTTGCCTTGTAGTCTCCCCTCCTGCTTCTCGCGCTCGCTAATCAGGATAAGGAGTAGGGACCAAAATAGCTGCATTGCCCTTCAAAGAGAACATGCTGTTTACTACCTCTGTGGAAGGATAACTAGTATTAATATAAGACCAATGCTGCTGACAGCACTAACTTTTATTGTGTGTCTGCTTCTCTGTAAAGTGGAGAGAGTGCATTTCTTATGCATGTCGTGTTATGCCATCAGCTGCAAAGATGGCTTCCAAGGCGAATGAGGAGCTGGTCCCCTCCAGTTCTTTCTGATGCCCTTGTAATTCTAGCACGTGTGTATGATTGATCCACAGTATCTGTGTCTGCTAAGAAAATAAGTATGTTCTGTGCCAGAAGGAAAAGGAAATCCCATTTCAAGTAAATTCTTTCACTGCTTAGTTGTATGTGTTTACTTTTCTATGGTGATCTGTAGGCGAATCGGATACTGAGAAGCTTTAGAAAATTTTAGTTAAAGTATTTTAAAAATCAGTTCATATGTTCTTTCACAGTTTCTGGCTTCTGTCCAGAATGTTTTATTTCCTTCTGCGTCCGATGCAAAATCGGAACTATAGTGATGCTACCGATGTCTTTGTAAATAGAAAAAATTATATCCTATTTTTGGGATATGACTTATATTTGATTTTCCTAAGTCTCTGTTGACAAGGAATGGAATATTTTATTCCCCAAATAAATGAAATATTTATTTATTTAAACCAGTTAGCTAGTTTTTATACCCTAAGTACTTAATGAATTCTGTTCTGTTTTTTCTCTCAGGAGTCAACAAGAAGCAGCAGCCAAAAAGTTCTTTTGATGACCTGTTCCTTTTGTGTGTACATAACAGCAGTATGTATGCACAGAAAATTATACGCTTCTGTAAATGAGGGAAATTTTAGTGTTTGATATACTTCAATATTGTAAATTATTGAATTTTGTTAAACAAAATAAGTTCTCATTTAAACTGTTAATGCTAAAGTTAAAAACAGACTGGGGAGCAGCGGAGCAAATGCTAGATAGGGGAAGACTGCAGACCCTATCTAGGTCTACGTTTTCAGCTAACTTTCTCATAAATCCTGGAAGGCAAATGTCATATTCCTCTTCTTTTGTTAAGATTCCAGAGGAGGGAATTGAAACACCTAGGTTTGGTGGTTGTTCATAGTGAGAATCGCAGATGGATGATTTGTGCAGAAAGCTTGCCATTAAGTGTCCTGACATATCAGTTCAAAAAACCCAAACAAACAAACAAAAACCCCAAACAACTGCTCTTCTCTGTTTTTGGGGGTGTGTGAAAATTTGTTATAAACATTTCATTTCTTTACCACTTGGATTTAACAGTTAAAGAATTATTTAATTCATTCTAACTCTTCATGAAATATAGACGTAAACACTTTTTAATATGTGGACACAAAGACAGGCCTTTAACAGTCTGACTGATGGTACCTGATATAGAAAACAAACTATATGGAACAAGGAAATAAAAGCTTATTTCCTTACTTTGGGTTTTGGTTTTAGGCAGTGGCAGAAAATACGATAAAGTAGTTTCTTCAAGTATATTGTGGGACTGATTTCTTTTTTGTAGTTTCAAGTCTGTCTGGAATTTTGTTTGGAGATTTGTGGAACTTTTTCAGCATATTTTCAAATCTGATTTTATTAAGCATGTGTTTAGTGTATGAATATGTCTTTACTTTTATAAAGCTGTCTTGTGCCTTTCATGTATCAAATACAGATGCTTTGATTTAAATCTTGACATGGCAAGTATTCTAAACTACAGATACTGAGTTTTAACCCATTTCTTCACAAGCTGGTGCTTCAGACGTGTTTGTTAATCCAGCAGCTATTGTAGAACCAGTTTTGTGTGTCAATTCCTGCTTTATTATCAAAAGCATAAGACTGAACATGTGTTTTTGATACTGCTTATCAGGTGAACATTTGCTTCAGGAAAGAAACAAAGCAGATAGGCCAATTAGGAATGTGAAATGAATTCATTTTGCCTTGTTTACATATCTGTGGTAACGTTGTCCTTGAGTTGTTTGTGTGTAGAGTTAGAATAGGGGGGTTTGGTTTGTTTTTTTTTTTTAATTCTGTAAAATACACAAATGCATCAGGATATTTCACTTTTAATTATTAATCTGTTTGTCTGAATCTGCAAAAAATACTTGGAATCTAGCATACAAATACTGCATTCCTACAGTCTGCTCCCTTGGAGTGCAACACATGCTGCCAAATTCACTGTAATGAAGGACACTTCAGTATTGTGCCTGTCAGTTTGGAGAAATGATAAATCTATGCAATATATTTTGTTACTTAAAATACAGTGTTCAAAAAGTGGATGTCTGTGCTATACCAATAAAATGATACTACTTACACACCTTTTACATAGCTACGGTATGTACTATATTGTAAGTGGTATAGCTTTATAGATTCATTTCTAAATTTGAGAAGATTGTGCTGTACTGGTTGGAGAAACTACTGCCTCAAGCTAATCTTGCTGGATAAATAGGGTAAATCAATTAAGAAAACTTTCCGGATAAGCCAGAATAACACATAGGAATTTATCCATTCAGTTCTTTCAACACCAGCAAATATTTACAGGTGCCTTGAGTCTAAGCTATTACAACCCTGACTCTTCTAAATAAACTTACTATAGTTTCTTAAATTGTTCTGAAAATGTACAGTATTGTTCCTTTCAATTGCAAGCCTTTCTGCATCAGTGCAACACTTAAACAGAACTCCCTCTGTCACAGCAGGCTTTGCAAGACCCTGTATACAGAAAGGCTAGCAATTGTATTTGATAAGTACGTGCATATATCTGGTATAATGAGGAACAGCTCTAATGTATCAATTGGAGGAAGCCTGTATTTTTTGTTACTGTGAATTTATCCAGCCATAACTTTGTTTTAAAGCTGGAGCAGCCCATACTTTTGTGTCTTTTGTTAGAAAAAAGAGATGGCTGGGGCTGGTGTCTAGGGGAAAACTTGAACCTACACTTGTATCTTCAGTATGAAGGCTCAGCTTGTGTGTTTATGCTGCTGATAGATCTGACATATCTCCCCTGTGCAAGTAGGAAACTTTTGTATTAGGGAGCAGAAGGTCTAAAGCGTACCATCCAAAAAGTGATAACTTTGCTTCATGCTTCATTTCACAGTCGTCTCTCCTTGGAACTTCCATAATTGCCTCATCACTTACTGGATCAAAGGAAAGCTCCCAATTGCCCAGCTCAAATTTTGTCCTGCCTGTTCTTGAAGTGATAGCAACAAATTTGGACTTTAAGAATGTTTGTCGTTCAGTGTAGCCTCCTGTTATGGCTGGCTACTAGAAGTTTCTTCCAAGACTGATAGCGTGTTTTCAAGGAAGATTTCCGGACTAGGAGGAGAAGACATCTTGGAATCAAATTTGACAATATGGGGGAGAACAAGTTTAATAATTGTATTTGAAGTGCGGATGATAAGTAGCAAATATTTGGCAGTGACAAGAGAATTTCATTGTACTGGTCAGGGTATATTAAATACATGGTCACACCTGAATCTTTCAAAAGTAAAATTCACAATGTGGTTTGTAAACTACCTAACTTCCTGTTTGATGAAAATTTGACATTTGTCAATGCATCAATTACTGTAACACTGAAGACTGTCTGTTGGTTTTTTTAAATTCAAACAGCTGACACTTTCATATGTTTGTTTCTGACTAATGTAAATTGACACTTGGAGTTCAGAGATAACCTTATTTGAATAAAGATGCATATTTTTAGTAAGCTTTTTTCTTTTAATTTGGTACATGTGCATGAAATCCAAGCAAGTGTATTTGAAGCATTCTTTACCCTCTGTTGTTCAGAGAGTTTGAAGGCTTTTGAGGCCTGGAGAGGTAGCGGCGTTCAGAGGCTGAGGCTACGCCTTGTGTTGAAGAGCCGGATGAGTGCTGTTGGTTAGAAGGATACGCTGAATCCAGCCTCAGTTCGTTCTGTGCAAAGGGATTATATCCCCTGTGTCGCCGCCTAATACGAGTGACTAGCCTAAAAGTAAGAGATTCACTCAAAAGCTTGTGTTAAGACTATCAGGCTTGCCTTGAGTACAAGACACGTAAGGTCACATGTAAAGTAGTATGTCAACTTCTAAGTCTCTTAACAGCAAATGGAGTTGCTTGCTGGCTGATCTGAGTATACAGAGTACCTCCTTGCTCTGAGCTGAAGATTGCCTACATCTCTGAAGTTCTTCCTCCAGATTCTCCAGACTGCTGTCACCTGGGTGCTCTGTTCCTGTTTGTTGGAATACAGCATGCTTACCCAAAACAAGTCAGTCTGTGTCTACTTGGGTTTTTTGTTTTGTTTTTACCGTTCTGTCCAGTAAACTATCTGTCTTTGGTAACCTCCCACAGGAAGATTAAGAACTCTCTCATTGACCATCATTTTCCCCCAGCCAGGAGCAATTTCTGTAACAGGTGGTGAAAACCCTAAAATACTTATTTCTCTCTTTCTGTGCAAGTGATCTAATGTTCCGACTTACATAAAAGGTGACGTCCTCTTCTAGACGGATGAAGTGTGGGGGGAGAGTCTTGGGCCTCTCGAAGAATACTTAGATACTTCTGAATTACATGGTTGGAGTTGTCTGTGTTTTGGGTACGTAGTCTCTAGAAAAGGCTGGGAGTTTGGGTGCTTGCTGGCCTAGAGCATTTTTGTGCTGATCTCTGTGTGAGGCTTTTAGATTCTCCTCTTTGTTATTTGCCTGTTTCGAGACTCCGAATTCTGTCCTGGGGCTGGAAATGCCTATGTTCTTTGGATATGGAGCACAGGCTTTTTTTCATATTGCCCAGTTCCATCAGACAAAAAAGGAACTGAGCCCTTAATTTTGATTTCATTTAAGCTAGAGGGAAAGGACTTTGATTTAAAGCAAAGGAAGTGGCAACATGAGTACTTAATTAGCAGCTGTCTGTATGTTTTCATTAAGCCTGTGATCCCTGTAATCAACAAAAAGCAGTAAGTGGTTTTTAACTTCGATATAGGCAGTAGTTAAAGCATCTGTCAGGAATGGGAGTTATTCTGAAGGTACTGGTCCTTGTTGACACCCAAGGTAGGTGCTTAAAACTTGATGCTTTAGGTACCCTGTAAGCAGATGGTTCTTTATCAGTCTGAGTGTTTATCCATTATTTGTATACACAGATTTGTGATAAATACCTAAACACACAATGAAGTGAGCAATTCACTAGCTGGCTATGTAGTGTCTTCCAAAGTTTCATCACTAGTCTTTTGTGTTCGCAGCAGTTTCCAGTGCCAATAGGGCCAATAACTTTTAAAGCACTTCTTGTGTTCAACTTTGAATCTAACATTAGAAAGCCTTTTGCTGTTAGGAAGGTTTGTGAGACCTCTCTCAAGACCGGGAGGTCAGGATCTCTCAGGTTCTCAGAAATCCTTTCTCAAGCCAGTTTTCAGCTTTCTTCCCTTCTCAGTCGATTCTGTGAAAGCGTGTCTTTTAGGCAGAAGGTGGTGTTAGTAACATTTCTGTAGGGATCAAAGTCTACAGCCAAGACTTATACTCAGAGTTAGGGAAGCTCCTTTTCAGTAAAGACCAATAGCGCAAAGTTTAATAGATATGCTTCAAATACGCTTTGAGAAGACTATGAGACCTAATACTGGAAATAGCAGCACTGCATGTCATATTTGGGAAGTGCACAGTACAGACATACTGGTGCTCCCTGTTCCAGTCTGGAGAATTTTAAATAAAGATGAGCCAACCACTGCAAATGGGCTTGAGAGGTGTTTGGCATTAAGTAGTGATGTTGTGGGACAGCATTCTAACATTTAATCGAGTGGCTGTCAAAGCACAGAGAAAATGCTAACAATCAAAAGTTGGTTTTATCTGATCTTAAACTTCTGTAGCATGCTTTTCTGTGATGCCTGCCATACTGTTCCTGAACTCGTGCATTTTAGGATCAGTGCATAAACAGTGCCAATATATTACTTGAACCTATTCAATGGTTTTTGCAAGCTGCTGAAAACCTCTTTGTGATCTGTACGTGGTTCATGCAGTATTTCTTGGCCCCTTTTGCGCTGCGTACTTGTGTAAGATGCAGCTTGGCTGTGGAGCTGAAGCAGATTAAGGAGAAGATCTTCCAGTTTCTGATGTCAATGTTGCCAGTTTCTCTTAGCTTTGTGTTGTAAGCAGAGGATGTGAAGGTCAGCAAGACCAAAACTTTTATCGAGAGTTGTGATGTCCTCTTTCTCTAGCCACCATATATTTCTAGAGATGCCTGAATTGACCAAGCACCTTCTCCCCTCACTTAGGATTTTCTGTCTCCTGCTCTTGAGATCCACTGTCTTGTGAGTGGTGTGGGGCAAGTCACTTACGTGTGAGTCTGGCTGTAGTTCAGGAACTAGGGATTTTTTTTTTCAGGGGCTTGCTCTCAGAGCAGTATTTAACTCAAATAATTTTCCAGAAATAACCCTTTATTTTAATTTCTTCCTTTTAAAGGTGGCTGCGTAACAGAGGGGCTCTTGCGGTCTTGTTCCGAGTCACGGGGTCGCCACTACTGCTGAGCAGTCAGTGTTCCTCCAAAGGCTGTCCTCCTGAAAGAGATGCTAGATAGGCTTCAAATACCACCAAAGTGAGCAAGGTCTCGGTTTTAGCAGAAGGCAAAAGGGTTGCAGGTTAGAACCATCCCTGCTTGTCCGTGTTGTTGCCAGGCTGGGAAAATACCCCTGAGCGGAGTCAGACAGCACTTACCAGAGGATACAGTTAGGTGATGACCGGGCAATAGCACGGGTTCTGCTGGAACTCACGCCTGCACAGCTGGCCTGCAGCGGCCCGCAGCACCCGCTGGTTGTCAGCTCTCTCCAGCAAACACAGCCTTCTCGGAAAGGCAGAAGTGTGGGAGACAAGGGATGTCAGCCCTTCTGCCCTTTGAGTGCCTCAGAGAGGCGGCAAACCCAGCCAGGGAGGACTTTGAGAGAACAAAGTCCGACTGACTTTGCCAGGCCCGTTTTAAAGTAACCTCTGAAGTAGGAGCCGTCACACCTTATGCATAAACTTAACGCTGGATTTTTAGTTCTTAAATCTTGCCAGATAACAAGTTTTATTTAATTTTATGCATTCTCCGCTTAAATTTGGATTAGCTATCTAACGTTTATGATCTCCATTCTGTTAGCCATTTGGGCAAGTACAATAGAGTTTTGGTAATCAAGGTCGGAGTTGCTTATATGTTAAAAGTTGATTCTTCCCACAAATTCTTGCAACTTATCCATATTTCTGAAAGTGCACAGTGATTATAAAAAATCAATTTTGATTTAAGAAAAATGTATTCTAGGCATTTGTAGTATATCAGAGTAGTTTTGCTGTGACGTGGAATTCATGCTTCTGTGTGATACTCTATTTCAAAAGGAAATTTAAAGTTTCTTGTTTAATCACTAATAATCCAGGATTACAGAACGCCCTGCTTTTTTTTTTTTTTTTTTTTTTAATAGTAACGTGTCTGCTTTAATTAGAAAGGCTCTAATACAGATTAAGGCATTAGGCAAACTGGAATCTCTCAGTGAAATTATGAGAGTGTTGGGAGAACCATTTAGATAATCAAAATTACAGAATGTTTCATTAAGGCATGCGCAGTCAGTCATAGTAGGATAAATGCTCAAACCCCCCAAATCAGGAACTTTTGAGACCTAGCACATGATTTCCATTCCCAAAATAGTCTATGATCTAGGTAGCAGATCCTGCAAATCTTTACCTGAGTAGACCTGGTGAGGCTAAGGATGGGAATAAAAGTTTGAAAGATGAGGACCTACACAAGCGATCCACAAACAAAAAATGTCAAGGCTGTATTATAGCGTATGGAATCAGTCAGGTTCATTTCTCCTGTGCTGACAGTTAAGATTAAAAGCACTAGGTATTCTGTGCAGAACCAGTCAAGGTGGTGATCTAGATGGACACAGCCTGGGGAAGTGTTGAAATAATCCCTAAGGAATGAAAAGTAGGAAGATGTGATTTGCTTTTTTTGTGATTAATTTATTGGGGGGAAAAAAAGTAATGATAGCAGTAATGCCCCATTCATCTGTGAAACAAACCAACCGTATGAAAAGTGGATGAAGAAAAATCATTCAATATACTTTCTGTCCAATGTGATAAAATATTAATGGATAAAAAGGATTGGGTTTTTTGCTTAATGAAGAATTCCAGTTCTCAAATCTCATTTGATTGTGTAAATTCAAAAGAGTTTTCTGCTCAGTAGCCTGAATTTTACAATTTTACTGTGACCCTTTAGTCAACCAGGTTTTTAATTCAGATCTGTTGTAACCAGGGAATGTTTTCATCTCTGTGAAGGTGAGAGTTTCAAGACTGAAGAAGTCAAAATGCTATTGCACACTATAATTGATTTTGTGTGTGTGCACAATTAGCTTAAGGTATTAATATAAAAAGTAGGTAGCTGCATCTAATGATTTTTTTTGAGTAATCTGAACCATCTGCCTCTAGATATTAAGGAGTTCACTCTTTAATCCAGATTATGGCTGACAAACTGGTTTTGGCATTCACGTTTCACTAGCATTGTGCCCTTGAAGAGCTGATGTGGCTGTAGAAACTGTCTTGCTTACAGTTGTTGGTTTTGAAAACAGGTTTGGTTTGGTTTGGCTTTCTTGTAGTTGTTTCCTTATAGCTCCTTTTTTCTTGAGAAGATGGCCTTTCTAATGAAAAGTATGTTGAGCAACCAGGTAAAGAATTTGGGACTTGGAGGTGGAGGGGAAGAAAACAAAGAAGAAAGCACTCCTTCTGATCCAGCAGCAGCTGCAGGAATGACCAGAGAGGAGTATGAGGAATATCAAAAACAAGTGGTTGAGGAGAAGTGAGTACCTGTTCCCTTATTATCAGTATGGGGCTGATTCTTGGTAACTTTGTGCAGATAAAAATAACCCGAGAAAAAGCCAAACATTCAGCTCTCTCCCCTTTTTTTAAAGCAGAGGAATCTTTGCTAAAGCGACTTTCCAAAATAAAAGTTCACCAACTGGAAATGATAAAATATTATGTTCCCTGCCCTCCCCCCGCCCCCGCAACTCTCTCCTGCACTTTCCTGCTGTCTCCACACCTTGATATACTGGATTCATTCCTAGTTGATGTTACTTTATAAATTTTTTCCATAGGTACAAAGCTGTTTGTCGTGCAGGAGTTAATTCTGAAATGTGTATGATTTGCTCTCTGAGAACTCCGTGTGGAGTACCCTTTCAATACATAATCTTTTCTTTGTCCACATTTATTATGGCAGACATGAAAAAGTAACGAGTGCAATGTTAAATGGATGATATTTATCTAGAGAAAAGTTTTAAGATGGTTATTTTTTGTAATTGCATTTTCAGTTATTTTTTTCTAAAATCTACTAAATAAAGCAAAACTTTTCAATGGAGTAAATCTCAATTTTATTTTGTCTGTAATTATAATCTTCACCACTTGCTGCGTTTAAATATCAAAACAGAAGTAAAATAAACAACTTAATGTGTGGGAGTTCAAATCATGCATAATTATAAATAAAACAATTGACTTTTAAATCTCAAATGCATGTGTTCCTCTAATGGTCAATTACATAATGGTTGTGTAAATCCTTCATGTAAGATGATTATGGGTGAAAGGTTAATGACTGACGGAATTTGAGCTATCCAAGTCTGTGTTTAGCAGCAGCCATTTCTATCATAGAACCTTGAATAGGTATGACTTGGTTTGGAATAAAATACAGAATGTTTTGCTATGCATTTTGTCAAGGGACATTTAAAAGAGAAATAACCACCTGGCAGCGGGCAGCTGCTTTATTGAGACTGAGAAGCAAAACGGGCTTGCTGGGATAGGGAAAGTACTTGGAAAATGAATTATTTCTATAATGTTTTCAAGTGTGGCGTATGTCTGTTACATGCTGAACTGCATTGAGGAGTTGGTGCCCGAGTACTGAAAGTACAGGTTGGAACTATAATAGGAACATTTGAAGACCTTTCAAAGAAAAAATTAGCTCAGGACAGCGCAGACTGGTGTGGTTACGTAAATGTGTGTCAGAAATCTTTCTCATGGGCAGTGTCTGTTTCAGGGCTGTCTGGGTTTTACCCAGGTTTCAGCTGCGCAAGAGTGGAGATCAGAGGAGTAGAAGTGCCGTGCTGGAGTCATATGCCGGCAGAGTCTGGCCTTTGATGCATGACCGTCCTGGCTTTGGGTTCTTCTCAGGCTTTGGGTTTGGGGTTTTTTTGGCGATTAAACACAGAAAAATGTATAGATTGCTGTTTCTTGGGAAAATGTGTAATACACAGGAGCAACGAGGTGGCTTGTGCCGGCACTCTCCAGCACAGTTGCGTAGAATTTGCTTCCAGCATCACAAGAGTTTAAGCACGAGGGGACCACCAGTTTGTGCTGTATATCACAGGCTCTTGACTGTCACGCAACTACTCTTATACCCATTTCCTGTTCCTACACAGCTTCAAGTTCCAGGGAATAATTAGATCCTCCAGAACAAAAAGGTGTAAGATCAGGCCAAACACTAGGGCCCAGGTAATGGTGGGAGACTGACTGAGTGAGTTTTGCCAGGTCTTCCCATGGCGCCAGGACCAGTGAAAAGTTCAAATCTGCCTGAGCAGAAAATCCCCTCCTGCCCCTCAGCCTCACAGGACACCTCGAGGGATGCGTAGGAATGCATGACACAATACCTGTTCCGGAAAAAAATCGATTTTGCCTAGGAATTTCCATGGCAATGCTTCTGGGAAAAAAAAAATTAAAGGGAAAGGGGGGAAGGTGAATGTTATCAAATGTTACCAAAAATCTTTGAGGAGACACATTTTGCAAATAAATATGTAAGTAATCTAACAAAAATTGTGCTGAACAGTTCTGGTGTGGTTTGGGCCAGACTGGCCCAATCCGGTGGAACGACAGATGCTCTCTGTCTCTTGCTCCGCTCGGGAGGCAAGAAAGAGAGAGAAAAAGAGAGACTTAAGAGTTTAGAAGGAACTAATGAAATATTGATAATAAAATAATAAAAAGAAAAATAATGAAATATATACAAAACCGTATCAAGCTCCCAGGATGACAATCACGTCACCAGCAGGTGCTGGGGAAGTCCCAGACTGGACTCAGTGACAGACGGGAACTGGATTCCAGATCTGGATTCAGGATCGGGATCAAAGGCAGATGAACAGACCGAGTCCTCCCAGGATGCCAGCCACTGAAGAAAGAGAGCTGACCCTTTGATCCCTCAGCTTTTCTACTGAGCATGAGGCAGATGGGATGGAATACCCTGTGGGTTTGGGTCCCCTGTCCTGTCCGCTCCTCCCCGCAGGGGTGACCCCTCTACGCTTTTCCGCTTCCCACCCTCCAACAGGGCAAGTAACAAACCTGGCTGGCCTTGGCTGTTATAGCAATAAGGATAAGCAGGAGCCTCTCTGCATCCCATTCCTTGGCATCAGCCATAAACATGGGTCTGATCACTCTGAGAGCCAACAGTTTCTGCACAACATGCTGGTAATTTCAGCAGTTAGAAGAGGCCGAGCTAAAAAGTAAAGTTACTGAACAAAATTGGTCCTGTTTTACCTCAAACCAGGACAAGTTCTTAAATCTAATGAAAGCATTTTATAAAATCACAGGTAAAAGTCACAGTTTTCTACTACTTTTTCTTCTACAGGGAAGCCGTGGAATTCATTGCTGTAGCATGTTCTGAAACAACAAATGGATGCAGAAAAGACCATGAAAAGTTATAGGTGGTGGAGGCCACCCAGGGCTATTAAAGACAATGATGTAGAGCCAATTTCCAGCTCCAGTACCTTACACCACTGATTTTTGGAAGCTGGTCAGTTTTGATACAGAATGCTTATCCTCTTCCTAAATTCTTTCTCTGTCTGCTGTTGGAGATGGGAATCTAGGATAGGTGAACTTCTGGTCTGACCCAGAAAGGCCATTCTGCCATTGTGTGCGTGTGTTGTCATACTGTGAGAATGTCGTGTGTGTAGAACAGGAGCACGGGCAGGCAGCCACGTCTCTGTACGTGCCCCAGTGGAACAAGCAAGGAATAAACGTAACTTTTCTGTTCCGCTTACTGGAATTGTTCATTGTTACAGTGAGCAATAACAGCTGCTGCAGGTACAAACTCCAGACAAGTAGTATTGGCTTATCTTTCATTCCGCACAGGGCTCAAGAGAATTGTTCTGCGAACAAGCTCGGGGTGCGGGAAGTCTGGCCCCTTAACATCCCTTGATTGATAGGGCTTCTTCTGAGCCTTTGGCAAGTCACACAGCTTTGTGAATAACTCCTGCCTGTAGCTTTTTGCAGCCAAGAAACTGGTTCAGTGTGAAAAACCGTATTTTATTAGTCTCTTGAAGAAACATTTTTTCTGATTTCCAGGATGGAAAGAGATGCAGCATTTGCACAGAAAAAAGCAGAGCGAGCCTGTCTGAGGGTCCATCTGAGAGAAAAGTACAGACTCCCTAAGGTAAGCCTGTAGTTCGTGATCTCACCTAGTTCAGCGGCCAATTCTAAAACAAACTGACTCCCAGTGCAGAGTTCTGAAAATGGCAAATTGCCTTCATGAGCGGGATCCCCACTGCAGCTCAGTACAGAAATGGAGGAGGCTGGTGCCATGGTTTTCCCTAGTGACAGCTTCTTGTAGACCCTTTTTCCTCTGCTCAGTAGATGACTCTCATGGAAAGATTCTTGTAATCCCTCTCTGTACTGTCAGATCTGAAACAGGTGGCTAGGCAAGCTATCTGATCTGATGGTGTCTCACAGCAAGCACACATTCTTAACTTAGTGACATGCAACAGTTTTAAAAAAAAAACCAAAACACTACAAGCAAATAAGCAACATCCCTGAAAACTCCTCTACAAGTTGTACATTTGAGTTCTGCTAAACTTCTGGAGTCTCATTTTTGCTATCTTTTCCCAAGACGTGCAAGCAAACTGTCCATTCTTTTTTTCTTTAGTGCTCCTGACACTGTTTGTCAAATATTCCCAAGAAAACCAAAAGATAGACAACAGAAGCTTCAAGCAACAGAGAAATCTGGAGGTTTGTTAAAAGCAGGCAGCAGTTGCAATAGCTGCTGGATCACGACAGAAAGCATAGTGAGCATTGAGGTTGATAGTATTTTCCTGACATAAAACCACATGGATACAAACAAGGATAGCTCTCTGCTGTATTTAAAGTGTTTTCCTGGTTTAGAGGGAAAACTTGCTCCTCTGTTTGTTTTCTGATCATCTTCCATGTTTTCAGGGATTTAACTGCAGAACTCGTTTATGAAAGGTTTATCACAGGACAGGGTTTAGTACTAAGCCTATACTAAACATCCACAGATCTTGCCTATTAAATCATAAAAAAGTAAAAAAAAAAAAAAAGTTTTGAAATGTGAATATTTTGGAGATGATTTCCTGTCACAGGACTGTGATGCTTCTATAATGGAGAAAGCTGTGGGCTGGAACTGAAGTGAGCTAAGGGAGAGAGAGCCAGAGGATCCTGCAAACGAATCCGGGAAGATTAGCCCACAGCAGAAACATCAAGTGAATTCTTCGTATCCATTTTAACTGCAGGATCACTATGAAGGCTTCCCTATGGGGGTGAATCAAGAATTTGCTCAGCTCAGCGTTATGGGAAGAGGTTGTTGAACAGTGTACAGTACACCAGGGGCAGTGGGTCTTTACCCAAAAATTCTAAAGGATTTCAAATTATGAATTGCCAAATTTACAGAGGCACGTAGTCTGTCATTCAACCTCAGAAGATGGGAAGTGTGAAGACGTTTTCAAAAAAAGGCTCCAAGAGATATACAGGGAACAACAAATCAGTAACTGACTACTGTAGGGGAAATGAATGAAAACTACTTAAGATAGCTAGCAGATATATGGGCAAAAATTATATGATGGGATGAAGAGAAATAAGACTTTTGTACCAGACAGCTCAGCCTTTCAAATCTACTAGCGTGCTCTGAAGGGATGACTAGTCATAAGGGTGAATATTATTAGTTCTAGTTTAAAAAAAATAAATAAAAAAAAAGTAAAGTTGGACAAATTCCTTCCCCAAAAGCTCGCTAAAGAAAACAAACTGTGGGAGGGTGTGAAGGGAGGTCTGTTAAGTATTGAATATTATTTCCCATTCATTTTGAAGAAGTGGCTGAAGACTTGTTTGTGCAAATTAGTATTGGGGCCTTTACTACTGTGCATTTAGGGGCTCCCTAAAATTTGAGCTTCTGCTCTTGGCCATGGAATTGAAAGGCTTTTTGTCTGTCTATGACTTCCCGGTGCTTGGTTGTGGCGCATGGGTGCAGCCCACTTGTGCTTTTCAGTTTTGTCCAGAGGCGGTTGCACTGTTAGGTCCAGGGTTCTGTGCTTGGAAAAGTTGTTATTGTGTTATTTTGTAGGGTTCTTCCATGGCCAGGAGAGAGGTAGTATGGGAGAGAGTAGTCTGCATAGGGATTTGGATCATGCATCTGCTCTGAACTACTACTACTGTGAAGACAGCGTTTTTGAAGATTTTGTTTATATTCCACAAGGAAGCATTTGGTTGTTCTTAGCAATTTGGGAGCTTGTTTATATTACTAGTACTCTCCTGCCAGCTCTGAGTCTTCACTGTTTGTTTTCTGATAAGTACTTTGCAGTGCTTTTCTGATTAATTTAAATGGAGGAAGGTAAAGTATCCATCTCGTCTAAATTTAGCTGCTAAAAAATTTAGTACTTCACCCAAACACGTCATTTAGGGACTCTGTCATCAATGGGAAGAGACCAACACTTCCAGCCTCATCTATTTAAACTTTCAAATTAGTGTCTTAGGTGGAGTTCGGTCACCTTCCAGTAGCGTGTGCCTCTGGCAGAGGTTGCTACCTTAGACCAGACAGCTGAAGTCAGGTGAGATGTATTCCACCCCTAAGACCCAGGTTCTGCCAATGCTGTAGCTGGACTTAGCAGAACAGCCCCATTTTTGATTTTGTGCTCACAAACCTGAGCTTGAATCTGAACTTAGTGAGGCCATGGAGGGCCCTGGATTTCTGGATAGTGTCCCTGGCCCTTGCCAGCTGGATACTCTCAAGTGGAGAAATGTAGGAAAGGTGTGCAGGAAGCTGCTAGTGAGGGACAAAGGAACAGGAGAGATCAGAGGATGATCTCAGTCTTACTACAGGAGAGGGAACAGATGGGGATTTTGGCAGCCTTGCAACTTTCGGCCTGCGGCAGCAGGTGCTGTAGAGCCCTGCACCGATGAAATGAATGCACCAGCAGGCACTAAAGTCTTCTGGAGAGTGAGAAACTGCAGGTTGAAGGGTTGTCTTTGCTAGAATCAATGCTGTCTTAAGCAGAATTAAACATAGTTCCCAGAGATCTACATAGTTCCAGAGACTGCGTAATATGGTTCAGACCCTTCTGAGAAGACAGCAGGATCTTTATTTCTTGGACTTACTGAATTATTCTACTATGTATGTGCATAACATTTATTGACTTCATGTTCTGATCTCTCATGTTTCATTGGTTTTATCCTCGTATGCTGTGTTACTCTGCATTATTTGCACCATGACACAGGTTCTCCAGTCGCTGTCGTTGACTTGGTAGATTTACTGGGAAAGGGGGAAAGTTTAAGAGCTGCTTCCTTCCACCCTGACACAGACAAGCAGACCATGTGTTCCCATAGCTTGTGACACCAATGAGAGCCTTCCCTCTGCTAAAACCTGGGTTGCATCCATCCCTGAACTTGAGTCTAGGTAGGCAGTGACGAAAGCTTATTTCTGGAAAGTCTTTGGAGACTCAGGTTTGTGTAGGCTCTTTATTCATAGATTGTTAAAAGGTCATGTGAGTCCTCCCAGGAATAACTAATCTTAGAATGGTGCTGGTTTACATGCTATTAAACTGCTCTTAGCCTGGTCACTCCTTCATTGCTTATAAAAGATTTCTAAAGAGATTTATTTTTCCAGCTTCATTGAGATGACCTTCACATACAGTTATGTCAAATAAGACTTCAATGACTTGCTGAAAATTTATCATTTGAGCAAATACCTCCTGGAATTAATGGCTGTTATGTGGAGTTCTCTGGTTGCTTTTCACTTTGAAGACAGTGTTATGACCGTCTGATCTGTGCTCTGTGTCTTTGTCATTCCATCTCCCGCAGTCAGCAGAGCCTGGGGCTTGCTGGTTCATCAGTCACATGAAGATATGGACTCCTTTCTGTTTGGTGGCCTTTTTCATATCACCCAGCTTCCAAATAGGATGAACTGAGATATGTTTGACTAAAGGCCTGAGTCCCTGCTCTGTGGCACAAAACTGCAAAGGTATTCAGGTGCTGGACTCCAAGGGATTTCCAGGAAATTAAGAGCCTATATGCCCCTGTGAGTGTGAGCCCAGGTAGACAGAAGTCTGGTTATTATATCAGTGTAATTAAAATATTCTAGCACCATATGGCTCACATTTCCCAGACCCTTCTATCCTGGGATGATGGCCCTAGTCAAGGCTGAGATCTATCCGTGCCACTTTTTAGGCTATATTAATTAAGCAGCAGTAACGAAATCAACAGGGAGTAACTATCAACAGGGAGTTCAACACATTCAAAATATGTTCAGCTAACAAATTAATAATGTCCCGGGGTACTTCATTCATAATTGCTCGGGGTTACGGTCACAGAGCTTACCTAGCGGCAGCCACCAAGAGTCACCCTGAGGCCTGCGGGCACCTCCCTTGTCAGGACCCGACTCAGACAAGAGTCAAGGGAAACGTCTTCCCAGGAGATGTCACGTTGTGTGATTTTAGCTTTGTGAAAGCACAAGCATTGTGAAGGGATTTTCCGAGTCTGAAACACCTATGACATCTTCTAGCACCTACAGGAGGAATGTGTTATCCTGAAGGGAGGAAGAAAAGTGCAAGGTTGCACGGGTAGGCCCTGCCATCTGAGGGCTGACATTATCCTGATCTAGGCCGTGTCCTTCACAGGCTGTCAATTACCTGAAAACTTTCCGCAGTTTTTATCTGCTCGGCATTCACCTGAATGCAGGTTCTAGTTGGATGAAATAAGTTGTGCTATAAAAGCCAGCCTGTGATCCAAAGTTACCAATGGAGTAGTTGAAGATGAGGAAAAGACCTTTCCAAACGTTTCTTTTTATTGTACTATTTTGCAGGGTTTAAAAGAAGCTAATTTTTATCTTGGATATTTTTGGGGAAGTTATTCATAATATTTTTAATGAAAAGTTTATAACAAGTCTGTTAAAAAAACCCCACCACTTCGTAAAAGTGTTATTTTCTGGAAACAAAAATTTCCAATAATGACTGTAAAAAAACCCCAACCCAAAACAAACACAACAACAAAAAAACCCTAACTATTATTATAAAGTAGTTGGAGCTTTTTGATGTTGTCAAATTTTGATGTGGTAAAATATCACACTGATGTTTTTCTACAGAAACAGTTTTTTGTGTGTAAAACTTCTGTCAAACTTAACTGGCAATATTAGACCTCCTCACACAAATTATTTGTTCTTGCCTTTTTGAACCGAGTGTGAAGGATTTAACCTGGCCAAAGGCATTAAAGATACCAAAGATATTTTGCATCCTTTCTTATCCTTAATCTGGAAGGAATTTGGGAGAATGGGTGGAAGTGGTGGTCAAGATTTCTTAGCGATTTGGTTTCTGTGGCTTTACGTTTGCTGTCCAAATGTACCTCATTTAAAGTCTGTCTGGTTTTTAGTGGAACTTAGGTCAATGGTATTCAGTTCATCTTAATGTGAAGGAAATACTTCTGATCTACCCTGTTTTCTTGGACCTAATTTGTGTTTTAGATGAACCAAAATATATTATGCTGGTTGAGGTGGGGTTTTGAGACTGGGACCAAAAGCCCAATGCAAGTCTTGAATTGAAGCAGAAATCCTAGGTTGTCTTAAGATCAGTGAAAGTTTTACTATGACAAATGCTTCCGTAATGTTTACTAACAGGAGGGACCCTGAGGGCTGTTCAAGCAGCGTGACAGCACTGCTCAAATTCTTCAAGCCTTGGGCTGAAAATTACATTTATCAGGTTTCCTGTTCTAGCTCTCTGGAGATACCAAATTCAGGAGTCTGCCAATAAACTGGTCTTTCCCAGCAGATTATTTAAACTCATCACATATTCCCGCTATCTTCAGGGACTGATCTTTGACTTCATAGCCACCTCTACACACATCATCTCTGCTACCTTCTCCCACAGCACTGACATTTTCAGATAGCTCCTCCAGTTATCACTTTTCCTTCTCCTCAAAGTAAATTAATAAATTAATAGGGGATTAATTCAGTCACTTTTGTCTACATCCAGATCTGTGAGGACGCTTAGTTGTTTGGCTGTCTGTGAGCAGTGGGCTAATGGTTCCACTTGTTCCCTCTCCTGTCAGAGGCTTTTGGTGGTGCTCCTGGCCCTAGGTTAGTACAATCCCTCCAGCTTGACGGGAGGAACAAGATGTGAAGGGTTTCTTGTGGAGGATGCATTTTAAGGAGGTCTGCCACTTGCCAATGAAGGGGTTTTTGTACAGTTTCCTCAGTGCTCTGTGAATCTATTGCTAAATCTAAACTCCTAAATGAGTCAGTGCCATCAGCCCTATCATTAAACTACCCGACAGGCCCTAACACAGTTTTAGTCTGAGCCAACTAACCCATTAGATTCCATTACCTGTCATGACTTGGGAGCAAAGGCAAATATGACTCAGGAATTTTAAAGCCTCTCTTAGAACCTGCAAGCAATAGAATAGGATGTTTATGCATTTTTCTGTGGCAAGCGCAACTAAATACTAAAACATTTGCAACCATCTCTGCTGAACTGCTTAAAGAATTTCCCTATTGAACCATCAGAAATGCCAGAAGGAAAGGACCCAGCAGCCAAGCAATTAAAAATTAACAAAGTCACCTAGGCTTAGAAAGTGATTATAGAATGTAAACGCAAATTGTAAATCATGTATTTTTTTCTACCGTTAGTTTGATGCTGTTTCTAACCCTGAGCCGTCAAAGGCCCTCTAGTGCCACGTTCATAAAATTGCACCACTCTTAAAACAATCATTTGCTTGAGCCCTAAAGGCAAATTGCAATTTGGATGAAAAGTGAATCAACCTTGTGACGTAGATAAAATTATACCGTCTGTATTTAACCATTTGGGCAGGTTTCATTCATAATCAGGGATGACATGTATTTTTCTCTGACTTTAAAAACATGGGTTTTGCAAACAAAACCTTACTAACTGACTTTCCAAGAAAGAGAAGTGCTGTCATAAAAAACCATGGCAGAATGTTTTGAGACAGGTGTTGGGGAAAACAAAAACAAGAGAAAAAATGGTGCGGAGAAACCTGAATTAAGCTACCTCTACTTGCCCTCCCAATGTGCCAGTGATGGACAAAGCAAACTGAAGTGAATCCAGTTCTATATAACAAACAAACAACAAACTCAACAAACTCTCTGTAAGGACATTTGACTTGTAAAACCACCTGAAGGCACAGTGTGTCGTCATCAAAAAAGAAGTGTATTGCTACACCTATAGAATCATAGAATCATTTAGCTTCTCATGCAAATGACCCTTTTAAATGGAAGTATTATTAGCCTGTGAGTCTTTTGCAGATGGTTATCAAGGTCACACACGTACTTGTACTTGAACTTTGATCTCTTTTTCACTCCCTAGAGCTGTGGCTGCTATGGCTGTGGGTCCCTCTATAGAAACGCGTGTGTCTGCGCTGTGTAGTCTGACGTTCCCAGGCATCACCAAACCCGCGTTTCTCCTGCAAACTGCCCAGAGCGTCTGCAGTGCCTCCTGCGTATCGGGGATGAATCAAAGATGCGGAGCTCCTTCAGCTCAGCAGTGTGGTCCCGGTGAGACGGGCAGAGCGTCTGCACTGCGCCATGACAGGGCCTGCTGTAGGCGCAGGACCCGCTCCCTGTGTTAAGGTCCATGTTTGTTCCTGTGGTAGATGTGCTAGGGAATGGTTGGCACACCCTCACAGCTATAGCCTGGCTTCAGAAAGACTAGGAAAACGTACTACGTCTTCAGATTCCCTCCAGACAGAATATCCATCTGGAAGAGACAGGGATATGCCTGGAGAAACACGGATATGTGTTAGTGCATGACCGGTGTCATATATAGGGATAGAAGGAGCAAGGGCAGGTTTTCCATTATGCTCGTTTGCCTTCATCAGTTGCAATATACTATTTGTTCTGGGCCATCGGTGCTCAGCACAGTGACAAGAAAGAGGAAAACATATCCTGAGGGCGAGTTTAATTACAGAAAGATTAATTATGCAAAAAAAATGAAGTACAAGATTTTGAGTGGTTGATTGGATTGTAGGCCTAAATCTCTAAACACCAGCATTTTAATTAGCAGCTGAGTAGTAAAATGTCATTAGGCTTTGTTTTCCTTTTGGAGGCATATACTGAGCTGGCTACTGAAGAGCGTTTCCCCATGGCCTCACCACGCTCTGCGAGGCCCCAGCTGTCGGTCCCAAGAAGGATCGTTTCAAAGGCCTCAGGACACTTATGTGCCCGGCTCTCAACGAAAAGTCAGTGGGGCTGTGTATCCCCCTGTGATTGTGAAAGTCTGCCATCCGTAGTGCTTCTGTCAGTTCTGAGGTGGTGTTCAGGTCTCCACAGTCCCCTGGCCGACCGCCATCGGGTGCGCTGCCACCTCACGGCACCCACGAGCATGCAGGGGTGACCTGCCCCATCCCCAGCAGGATCTTGACTTTGGTATACGCTATGTGCTCTTTGGGGCCAAATTTCACTAATAACAGTAGGCGGCTTGCCTCTGAGGCAGGACAGGAGCTCTAAGCCAGCAAAGAAGATACTAAGCATATACTTAGCTTTGCTGGTTTGTGGTGGTTGCAAGTAAATTTTGCAATATATGCTTTGCTGCATTTGTGTCTACCTATAGAGCATTTCTCAGTTGTAGGTCTGCTTTCTTTTCATCAGGCCTTATCGAAACATATGTTATGTCAGGAAGAAAATGAAATTATTACGTGCACGCTATATGTCCCTGAAAAAAATTCAATTCTTTGTTACAACATTATGGCAGCAAAATGCCCTCAGACCTGTGATAATGCATTAATTATTTTGAAAAATGAAAGTAATTTCAGGTAGCCTAGTATGGGATAGAAACCCTGAATATTACCAGTATCAATAACTAGCACACATTGTAAATGAAAGCATGAAATTCTGGACTAAGCAGGGCCCCCTTTTCAGTGCAAAATCTAAAGCTCCATGCTATCTGGGCCAGAATTATAAGAGAAAGCAGTCCCTTAATGAACCTAATCCTATTAACAGAATTGTCAACTTAGGTTTGTCATCGGAAAGATGTTTTTAGCCATGAGACATTTGATCTATGGAAAACTTTTTCATCTTCAGAGTATTCAATGCATCACCTCCATACAAAACATTTTTTTTAAAATTACTTAAATACATAAATAAGTATTTTAATAAAAAAAATTCACACCAAACTCTTTTATTCACTTACTGCCTTTTTCCTGAACTGGGATCCAGTAATCAATTACATTCTGCAAGGTCTAAACACAGCGGCTTGAGGTGACGGTGCCTGTGATGAAGGAGAGGAACATCTGACCACAGGCCTGCCCATCCTGTCCAAAGACCTCGTCTGCAGCACGGTAACCTCTCCCCATGTGCTCCACCACCCCTTTCACATCACTGATCTGCACATATATCTACCATGTCACCTCAAATGCCACTACTCTCTGTTAGAGTATTGTCACATCAGTGCTCTTCTTCTGCCTAAGTGTTGGGGGTTGTGTTGCAATATATGAATTTCTGGCACCTCAGCAAGGGACTGTGTCATCTCGTCCAAGCAGGTGGATCCCTTCCCCTAGTCGAAGCACTTCTGTGAGCTCTACAAGATTCTCAGTTGCTGAACAGCAGGATGTTTTTCATTCACTGATTTTTAGAGGGAAGAGTATTCAGATGCAATCAGGTGTCTTTTCAATAACAAGTGCTGCTAAAGACATCGAAAAGGAAATCTTCTTGCCATGAAAGGGACCTGGAGTCATGTAATCTCAAACAGCTCTTGTGCTATTGTGCTGTGATGGGAATATTGTTAAGACTCGATTTAATGAATAGCGCCATTCCAGAATTAAAGGATTTTTCACTTGTATGCAGCCATTACACAAGCTCTAGCTGTGCCGTGGGGATGTGCGTTGGCCAGGCAGGAAGAGAAACTTGTCTCAGGAGAAGCTCTTCAGTGCATGCAGGCTTTCGATAAATATCTGAAAACAAGTATTTGCTAAGCTTGAAGAATTCTTTTGGTGATGTAAGTCTTTTCTTAATAGGCCAGGGTGAAACAGCTGTGGATCCACTGTGGAGAAACGCAGTCACAGTGTGGATGTCAGGAGGCAGCAGGATCAGGACTGCTCCCCGAGAGGGTGCCGGCGATGGGGGACCCCAGCAGAAGCAGTGTCCTCACCCACAGGCACAGTCCCGCAGGCTCTGAAGCAGCGGGAAGGGCTGAGGCTGGCAGCAGGGTCCAGCAAACACCTGGTCATTGTCAGGGGAGGCAAAGCACGGTCCATCCTGGAAAACTAGTCAACCAGCCAGGCTCTGCAGCGGACCGCCTTGGGATGGGCACAGCCGTGACATAGCTTAGGGCAGGACCGGGGGCCTGGCGTGAGCTGAAGTGGGGTTTTTGGGCCTCAGGGGTCAGAGGGCTCTCATTGAAGCCAGTTTGGACAATGACATGGTGGTGCCTACAAGGCCCGGGTGTCAAGCAGCCTCCGTACGCTTTCCCTGTGATCCCTGTGTAGGGATGGCACAAGAAGGTGTTTGTGAGGGAGAAGGCTGGTGTTTCCAACCTGTGGCTCCGCGTACCTGCTTGTGGGGTACCTGCAGCCCTTGGATGGCATAGGTCAGTATGGGGCTGCTGTGTGGCTTACCAAAAGTCCCACTTGCAGGTCAAGGCAAGATGAACTCTGATTTTGTATGTAACTGGCACGTTATAGGTGATGAATCGCAGGATCAGGTCTGGATTCACCTACCTAAGGATCTCTGTGCATAGGCGTAGGTAAATTTTATGTCAGGATAAGTTAGACATAAAGAAAGCAGTACGTCACACAGTGATGCTGGAAAACACTTTGGCTCCCCTGTGGATTAGTCTGTGAGCTTTGATCTTTTTTGTTTACAATCAGACCATATAAACAGATGTTTAGACTGCCTGTTTTCTGCTTACACCTGCGTATCATGTATGTACGAAGAACTCTGTATTATATTGCACCTGTAACAAAATGGATCTGAGTGTGACTACATCAGATGCATAATCAGGGTCAAAGAATATTACCAGGCACTAGGACTCTATCGCCTATACTGTTGGATTGTCGGAATAGTGTCTGACCCAGTTTTGGCCTGGGCACTCTCCCAAGCAGTTCCCAGGGCCGGTTTGGGAGTTAGGACAGGCATTCCCAATAGGCACTTAGATGGGACCACCCTGTTTGGTAGGGTGAGAGAGTTCAGTAGCGTTGCAGTGGGTTGTTCCAGGCCAGCTGGCCTTGGGGCAAGAGACCGGTGCCAGGCATATTTAATTTACTAGGATAGATGTTGCTTCTGTGTTCTCAGAGATCCTAAAATGGTGGCTGAACACTGGAGACTATGGAGATTAAAGTCATCAGGAGAGGGGCCATCCGGTCCAGTGCAGGTTTGCCAGGGTCCAGAGGGGCTTTCTGTATGGATTTGTTAGAGCCCATGGCCCCAGCTGTCCTGTCCATGAGGTCAGCCTATTTTGGGCACTCTCTCTAGTCCAAGCTGAGTGTATTCTGATGCAGGGTAGTGACTCTGTCACTGTCAGAGCCGTGTCTGATGTTGGGCAAGTAACAGTCCCCACGCGTGTGCATGCTGGGATCTGCACGCCCTGCTCACACTCTGATTGCAAGCTGCTGTCTGAAACGAACAGACATGATGCATTTCCAGCGCCACATTTCTGATCCTGACTTTCAGAAGTGAGCGCTTGGAGCTGGAGACTCAGTGCCTATTTGGACACTTGCAGCATTAGCCTGACTTTAAGAACATTCTGTGGGAAAATCTTCTGGTCTCTCCTTGTGAGAAAACAAGCTTTAACTTATTTCCACCAGACTTAAAAAAAAACAAACTGCAAACCAACAGGTAAAATCAGAAACTTAGTTCTACATTTCCATTTCAAATCAAAGTAACAGAACTAGATCTGTCAAATTTTAGAAGAAAGAGAAGAGGCCATACACATCTTAGGTGCTTCTTGTCTTCTTGTTGAGCGACCCTACCCTGTTGAAGCTCATACTAGGTCTATTCAAGGACAGGCTAAATGCCAAGTGGGCAGGAGCAGGTGACTTGGGCAGAATTGTACTTACTGCTTTAGTTCTCCTTTGGTCAGGGAACACTTTGAACACCAAAACTGTATTGTGCATCACATCTTGGACTTCAGTAGGACAGGGGCCTTTGGTGCAAGAACATGCCAAACAATTGTTCATATTGCCAAAGTGGCCTTTGTGTGCACTGTATGGGCATATCTCCACATAATATACAGTAGTGTGCAGTGATGATGTCTTAAATTATAAACCATTCTAAAGAAACCATTCCAGAGCACTGGAAAAGGCTGCCCAGAGAGGTGGTGGAGTCTCCGACTCTGGAGACATTCAAAACCCACCTGGACGCCATCCTGTGCTCTAGGTGAACCTGCTCTGGCAGGGGGGTTGGACTAGATGATCTCCAGAGGTCCCTTCCAACCCCTGTGATTCTGTGAAAAGAACACGTGTGATTGTGTGCTTAGGGGGACTTTTTCAGTAAATAACCCCGTATCTTTTTTTATCATCCTCTACTGCTACTTGGGAGAATTTCAAAAGGGCTTACTCCTCCAATAGCCAGTACTTGCTGATTAAACGCTTAACACATTTTTTCCTGCTACACAATCAATAAAGAAAACTCCTGCCTATTGGGATATTGTTTCTAGCTCCCACACATCTGACAGCAGGAACCCTTACTCAAAGGGGTCAAGAGACATCCTCACCTATTTTAGCCACACAGTAGTAACAATCATGATACACCTTGCCATATTTTCATAAGAGATATGGGGAGAAATCAGGTTAAAGGGAAGTACAGTTATTGCAAACAAAAAGCTGTGCAAATATATGTAGTGGTAAATAGTGGCTATGCAGTCAAGCATCCCAGTCTGCCTGTCCCTGCTAAGGCCTGAAACTACACAGACATTGCTCATATACGTCCTTCCATTCACTCTTACATTCATTCATTCATGCAAACCCAAGACCCCTCTCACTCTCAAAAACACCTCCTGCTGACAGCATTGCTGCTTATTCATATCAGGCCTTTGCTGCTGTCATGCTTCATTTTGGAGATGTAATGAGGCATTAATGCTTATCTTTGATGTGTGAACTGTGTCAAAATATCCTGTTCCTCTGAGCTCTGGATCCATCAGAATCCACCATAAAATGTGAACAAAATCGCCATTGTTTGAAAAATTGACATAGCCCCACTGACAGAGCATTTCGGCGGTCAGGCACGACGCAAGTGTGTGTAGCTCTTACTGCATCTCAGCCCTTTTAATTGCTTAACCAGTTCCTTCTCCTGTCTCCTTTTGCTTTCTCAGACTCACACCCAACCTCCATCCTCTCTTTTGTTGTCTAAGTCCTCCCATTACCCCACTTACCAGCACTGCAACACTGCTCTGATTATGTGCCAGGCAGCCCCTGCTTGTCATCACAACTCAGAGATGCCAACCAAAGACCTTGATATAGTTTAGACATGGTTTGGGGAGGACGGGGCCTTTTCTTCCACTAAGTCTTTCCTAGGTTTAATGCATCTTTCTTCAGGAAGGCTTCAGTTTAGTGCTGATATCTGAAAATACCCACCAACAAATGAATAGGGGAATAGTAGCCCCAGTTTTTCTAAAGCTACGGCTTCATTGACCAAATTGCAAAACAGATGAAGCCTAGGCAGTATATTGCAGCATGTCTTTGGTGGACACAAATAACTTGTAGTGGATTTTCTGCAGTATGAGCATGTTATTACAGCTGACACAGACTGCGAAGATTTCTAAAATGGCAAGTGACACGGAGGGCTTCAGTTTTGACACTACTGAAACCCTTCAAAGAAATATAATTGACATTGTCTGAAAAATCATAGAACTTCTATGGGGGCTGATTGAGCCCCTGAATTTCCAAGTTGCATCTAAAAACTTTGACTGAAAAATCTGTGTATATGTTTCGGTTCTCCCTAAAACAAACAAACAAAAAAGAGGTGCATCGGTAGATCCTGGGATAGCAGAAATACTCTCACGTACTGTTTTTATTTTCTGCTTTTTGTATCAGAGTGAATTGGATGAGAACCAAATACAGATGGCTGGAGATGATGTGGGTTTGCCAGAAGACCTTCAGAAGATGGTGGCAGAAGATCAGGTGGAGGAAGAGGACAAGGACTCTATCCTGGGACAGCTGCAGAACATCCAGAATATGGACATGGATGCGATCAAAGAAAAGGCACAAGCCACCTTCACTGAAATAAAACAGGCTGCTGAGCAGAAATGTTCTGTGATGTAGAAGAGACACCACTATCCAAGGGTTGTGAATTCAGTCTTGTCTCACAGGGGCTGCAGAGCGAAGGCAGGCAGAGGAATGCACTTAGCTCTATAGCATTAAATGTAAATATAGAGAAGCAAGAGAGAGAGAGACTTTAAAACCCCAAAGGGGTGTGTGTGTCAAAATTTATGTGCTGTGACTGCTTAGAGCGAAGTTAGAGCTGATCCTCATTTTTTAACGTAACATTTTTCCCCATGGAAAAAAAATGGCTTTAAAAAAGCTAATATTGGGGAAAAAATGTGCCTTTTTCCATTTTTTCAAAGTGATCAAAATGCTATTAAATGTGTATTTTTTAGCAGAATTGTGCTTCTGATGCATAAAATATAGGTAACCACTCATTTAATACTGCTTGCAGAATAAATACATATATTTTTAATAAAAACATGTCTGTTTCAAACATTTTGAAACAAACCCAGTATTCAAATGTTGACATTTTCTGCAAAAAACTTAAAAAAAAATGGTTTTCACCATCTCTGTACTAAATATAGCAAAAGGCAAAAAGCGAAGCATATAACTCTACAGCTTGGGACAAAAATGTCAATGTATATAGAACAGTGTGGGGACTTGTAGGAACCCAAGGCCTGGTAGCTATCAGCAAACCATGATCTGTCAGCAACACGGACTTCTCCAGGCTGCTTTAATTTCGCAGCCTCTCGGTCTCCAAATGCCGTTCAAACATCAGGTGACAGCGATGCCCCTCTGCTTGGCTGCTACGTGTGCCAAATTCTGGGGCTTGGGGTACCAGCAAGTAACTTGTATAGGCTAAAATGAGCTCACCACATTTATTCTAGAAGTTATCTCCATATAAGGCTAAACATAAATCTGGCTGACCTGGAAGATTATGCCAGGATAAGGCACCTAAACCCTGAGAAAAAGCATGGCTTTCACTAGTGCTAAATCTGACTGAGTCTGCGGGACAGGTAGGATCTGGTTCAATGGTTTTAGATTCAGGACTAAGCGACATTTTCTTTGCTGTTGCTCAGAGGTTTTTTTTCTGGGGAAAACCTAAGTAGGCGCTGGCCTGATTGCTTCCCACTGCCCAGGACGCGGAGCCAATGGAACCAACGGCTGGAGGAGCGCGGCCCCACGCGCAGCAGCTGGCTGAGGGATGGCTACTCGCCGAAGCCTGCAGCGCTGCCAGGGACGCCAGCCCGGGAGCCCCGGGCAGCCTGGGCAGGCCATGATGGGGACAGCAGAAGTCATCTCCACCAGCCCTGTGGAGCAGGGTCCTGTGGTTAAGGCAGATGGGGGCATCAGTCTGTCTCTGCACTCGCATAGCCATAGTAATTATCATGCATAATAACCCACACAGAAGCTGTACGGCCTTGCATATGGATGATGTATACAACGCTGCTCCCGAGGGGCTCAGATATTCTATAAAGTGAAGGACTTTGTAAGTTCTCCAACAGCTAGCCTGTGAATGAAATTTGCAAATGAATACATGTAGCACCTTCCTACAGGTTTTTAAGTCTCTCTTTCTGTCTCTCTCTCTGTCTCCACCCAATCGAGTAAAAATATTCATTTTAAATGAATAAATGCACTAAGTATGGTTTGTCTCTTTTCTTTCTTTCTCTTTCCCTTCCTTCCTTCCTGCCTGCCTCCTTCCTGCCTTCCTTGTCTCTGTCTTTTCACTCATCTCTTTCTCTCCTCCCTTTTGTCCTCACCTCGCCCCACCACTCCCCTCCCCTCATCTTCTCTCTTCTCTTCTCTTCTCTTCTCTTCTCTTCTCTTCTCTTCTCTTCCCTTCCCTTCCCTTCCCTTCCCTTCCCTTCCCTTCCCTTCCCTCTCTTCTCTCTCACTCCTTCTTCCTTAATCCCGACCTCAGGTGTTGGTCTGAAGTGCAAAAGATACGATTACAATGCACTCCCCATGTGAAGCCCACTCTGTAGGGAGCCCCCTTTGCCTGGGCTGGGTCACGTCCTCCAGCCCCACAGAACAGTGGTGGCTCTGCCAAGCCCGGTGAGTCACAGTGTTTTGTTGAGAGAAGCTGGGTGATCTGGTGGACTGGCTTTCTGGAAGAGCCCATCACCAACAGGGAGGATCTGCTGGGGGCTGCCGAAAACAGCTGGATGCCCCCAGTATTAGGTGCTGGGAAAACACCTGCCTTTGTATCTGGCGACGTAAACCATGTCTTGTAAACGCCTTTATTGCCTCCATTAGTCATTCCCTGGGCGCACTGACCATGAGAGGACCTACTTATCCTATCTGGCAGCCCCAGCTAACGCCTCTTGCGTGGTGGTAAAACTTGCACTTGGTAAAACTGTCTGAGCAGTGCAGAGCATCATCCCACGCTTGCCTGGGATGGTCCTTCTCCCTGCAGAGGGGGACAACAGTCGCCCACAGCTACACAGCTGCAGTGCCAAGGGGAAGACACACAAAATCTGAGGGAGGACTTGAGCCTGTGCCATGCCTGCAGTGTTTTACCTGTCACTTGGGAAAGGAGGACAAATTCTCTCTTTTGGCAAAGCCAGCTCTGCAGTGAGGCAGAGCAGGGCAAGGGAGGCAGAAGGTTCACCTCCCTTCTGCTCCAGGCAGCTGCTGGGAGCCAAGACTGCCAGGGAGGGTCACCCCAACACCTTCCACGGCAGCACAGGCACAGACACTGTGACACAGGAAAAGGCTGGAGAAAATAAGCTACCTTTTAAAAGCTCATTATCACCAACGGGTATAATGGTGCCCTCCTCCATGGCTGCAGAGGGACGGAGAGGGCAGTGTGTAGCTTTATGTGTTCATCATATACGGATCATGTTTTATTAACCTGGGCAAATACTTTTATTTGTATGTCTTTTGTCTATTTTCTACTAGAATCCTTTATAGCATTTCAAGCTGATCACCATTTTCCCCCCTAATGTACTAGTGAGCACACATGCAAATACTTTCTAAAAAACACTCCTCCCACAAATACGTTGAAATGTTCTTGTTTCTTATGACATTTCTGGTTGGCAGGAGTGCAGATCCAAAGCATATTGTTATTGGAATCTTCACGTGTCTCGAGCATATGACTTCATTTTTACCTTCATTTTGTGTGTGGGACTGTCTGCTGCCGAGTCAATAAGGGAAGCACACAGTCCCGTCCCTTCGGGGATGCTGGAGTTACCAGCTTAGGAACATGGAGAGGTGGCAGGTGTTGGTCCTGTCCTCCGTGGGACAGCTCTGTGTGTGTGGGTTCTTAGATGCAAGAGATCATCTTGGAAAAGCTCTTTCAGCAATCACTATTCAAATATAAGCTGCATAGATTTGTTTGAAAACCTGTTATCAGATATTTTCCCCATTGGAGTCCCAAGAAAATACGCCTTTTCTTCTTGCTCACTTCTCTCTTATTTAAGAAACACAGAAGTTATCAAGTTTACCTTCTTCATTTTTTCCAGAGGATGCCGTGGTCCATTCAGAGAGGGATGTTCGTGGCTCTTATATTGTAACAGGCCACTTATTCAGTGGAGAAGACCTATCTCCAGTGCATTCATCAAGCATCAGAGCTAGCAAATGCTAACTCAGTCTCAAACACTCTGCCTAAAACCACCAATTCTGAGCCGATTTGTGTCTGTTGGGATTCTTCTCTTACGTGTCACCAGAGAATTTAATTATCTATGTGCAAAGACAAGTGGGTTCTTTTAGGACGTCTTTACATGAAGTAGTTAAAATAGTTGCCAGCACAGCTGAACCAGCCTTTGGTTTGTGAGGATCAATCCATTTCCCTCTGTAGTTGTATAAATCTGGTAGGTGTCTCCATACGGTTCTGTTACTTTACAGACTGAATTGTCTTATCTATGAAACACCAAAGTAAACAAGCCTAAGGCTTTCGACCTTTGAATTAAAATGTGCCTGGGACATCCTGAAAATCTTACTGAAAGCATCTGGTGGTTTAAAGGAGCTAATTAAATTTGTCAGCACATATAGGATCAGCATTTTCATGGTTTAAAGGGTCAGAGAAGAAAGTACAGTCAGAATCACCAAACAAGCAATTAATGGGATTCCAAAAAAATGCCAGGGCTGGCAGAGGTGAGCGGGGCTGGGAAGTGGCTGCGGGCTGGCACGGGACGGGGCCCTCCCCATCCGTGGCGTGGGATGCTCCCCATCCCTGGTGCTGGCCACAGCCATGCCGATCTGCTGCCGGGAGGGGAGCGGGCTGGCTTGTGCACCAAAGGCTTAAAAACTCTCAGTCTGGAGAGGCAGAGCTGGCTACGTGGCAGGAGGTGCTGGCTTCTGTCCTGCGCTCCTGCGCACAGAGGGTTTCCCTGGCGTGATGGCCCAGGGCTTGCACCTGCCCTGGGGCTGGCACCGGGCTGTGCACATGACTGGTGGGGCACAGCGGGTCCTGTCCCTGGGGGGGGCCAGCGCTGTTGCCCCCGATCCCCTGGAGAGCCCCCGTGCAGGGCAGTGCGATGGCCAGGACGCCGCTGCAAATCTGTCCTGCCCTCAGCAGGAGCCTGATCCCCACCGCGCTGGAGGTGGCTGCCCTGCTCCCGGCCAGCGCCTGCATGGCTCGTCCCTCCAGCACCCGCTGTCCCTGTCCTCAGACACCAGCTGCAGGCCTGCGGAGGCAGGCGGGTAGGAGGCGGCAGGGCCACATGGGATACATGTCACCAGGCGCGCAGCTCTCTGGATGCTTAGCCCTGGGGACAGATCATGGGGGAGCCTGGAGCAGAGCGGGCCGGCAGGCAGGCAGCACACCGACTCTGCTCCAATGCTTAAGGAAAAGGAAAGACCTTTCTCCAAGGTCTTTCTCCAACATCTTGCACTAAACAACCTTTCTCCTAAGGCTGCTGCAACCTTAAGAGGCAGCCGCTGCGCGTGTGCATGTGTGCTGGTGTGTGTGCACAGGGATGCACTTGTGTGCACAAATGCACGTGGACATATGCTCATGCACTTTCGCACATGTGTGCATGTATGTGTACATGTCTGTATGTGCGTGTGTGTGTGTGTGTCTGTGTGCGTGTGTGTGCTGCGCGGAAGAGGAGCAGATTAAAGCGTTAGGTCACATGGGAGCTACTGCTGGATGGACCCTACCTGGGATTTGGGTTCTTATAGTTAATAGGATCGCTGGAGCTCAAGGCCGTCATCCCATCAAGATAAATGTCTCCAGTGCCCACTTTTAAGCAATCCGAATTCAATTAGGCTAATTGGAAAACAAGTAAAGAAGGATTGCATTAATATAGCCTTATAGCATGAACCTCCACTCCCTCCCTCTGGAGGGACGGCTGATCGCGGTCAGCCCAAATGTCGGAGCCCTCACAGCAGGCCTGTGCTGCTCACCACCCAGAAAGGGCTGCCCCGCTCCCAGCGCAGCCACGGCTCGTTCCGCACCCCCCGCCAGCACAGGCACTGGGGCAGCACGCTCCACGGGGGCCCAGGCACTGCGCCGCGGGGGCCTGCTCAGCGCGTTCTGTGGGGCTGCTGCGTGCCACAGAGCACCCTGCAAGTGCTGGAGGACACACAGCCAGCTCTGCTGGGGGCAGATAAAGAAAAACCTCACCAGAGAAAAAAGGAGAGGACTGTCATGGTATGAGTGATGCAGCCATGGGATGAGGCAGCAGCTTCCGCGTGCATCGTGCTTTCAAGCAGGTTCTTAAACTGCACACATAGGAAGTTCTGGGGAGAAAAAAAGCAAAGCGAGTTTTTTTCAATTTTTACCGATCTGTTGGAAGACACAGAGTCTGCAAACTGCAGCAGGGTACAGGTTCCCACTGGGTGAATATTTCCCCCATTTCCTTGCCCCACCCCCCTCACGCCCCCCCTGCCCCTTGTAGATTTGCTGTCTGACCTTGAAAGTCCCGTTTGTGTTTCAGGGACGCACTCCCTGCTGCACATCACTGGTCTGTAGAGTGATGTCCCACCTGCAGAGTGACTTCAGCTTCAAATGTCTGCTCTGCAAGGCAGTAATTATTTCAGCTTGACATAAAGAAAAGACAGGAGGGAAGGAAGCGAGAATCTGTGGCATTTTATGGTGCTGATTTCATTGTGTGAAGCCACATCCCATATATATGTCTCAACGGCACCAACAGGATCAAAACTATTCTGATTTAGTCTTCACTACGCATGCGCAGGAAGGAGGGCTAGCAGCCAGCTGCGCTTTAGAGGTTGTCCCTCTTGAGAATTTTTGTTAGCGTCCAAACATAATTTCAGCAGTAATTGTTGTAATAATACATTGCAAAAAAGGGCAAAAAGGTAATGGAGCGGGGGCTATATTTTGGAAAGGCAAGTAACAAATCCCACCTATTTCATCCCCTAGTGAATATTCTCAAATTTGATCCCGATTGCCCCTGTAAATTTCCGAAGGTAAATGGTCTTTGCGAACCTGTGATGTACTGCAGGACCAATTTCTGAGGCTTCATACAAGTATGACATACGTCGCAGGGGACTCTGTGGCAGCAGGGGCTTTAGCTAACAGCCAGTACATTAGACCCAAAGGGAAATGTTCAGACAGTTACCTTTCTTTGCCATCCTAAACTCTCTGTGCCAGTCTCTGATTATCACAGGAACCCTTAGACTTCCCTCCTCCCCAGAGCAGTGGGATGCCTCATGTGCACGTCAGGGCCCCACAGCCTGTGCCTGAAGCATGGCAGGAGAGAAAAGATAGATCTGGAGCTGGAATAGTCAGAGCTGCTCTCTGCTCTGCTACAGGGTTGGGGGTTTTTTTTCTGATTTTTTACAGATTGTGACCGAGGGAGTTGCTTCCTCTTTCAGCGACAACACTCCCCTGCAAGAAGGATGCTACAGTGACAAATGCAGTTACATATGGCAAATACAACTGTAATAATCTACTGCTGAGGAAAGAGGATCCTTCTCTATTAGGGAGGAAGGTCTTTCGCGTACTGTGTGGGATGTGTACCCTGCTTCGGGGGGGGAAGTTTTTTTGCTGTACATTTGCATTGTGATTGACAGCAAAAAATTTGAGTCTTGTCCCTGTATTTGACAATTTTGACAGGTGCCCTAAAAGCAGCATCTGTGCCAGGACCCAATGCTGTTCATGGCACTTACTGCCAGAGCAGAGCCTGGCTAAAGGGGTTTTGCTCCGTCCTCTCACCTTGCTATCTTTTTTTTGCTACAACAAGCAAAAACGATTCCCAAGTTTGCCCAGGGTTTCTGGAGGGACAGGCATGTTTTGTGCTGGTTGTGAGCCCCATAAAACCCAGGCTCCAAATTAGAAGAAATTAGGGACATTGCACAGTTCATTCATCTTCACTAATAGAGTTCTTGGGAAATACACATGTAGATTAAAGGAACACAATGGCCCCTGGCTGATTGCTTTGAGTACCCTCCAATGCCCCTACAATGGTATTGACTTGCTTTTCATATTGTGCACAAAAGCCACACTAACCTTTTCTTGTCTCTTCTGTTGGCCTCTTCCCTCTTTGGCAACGGATGGCTGAGTTCTTTCGGCCTCAGCCTCTGTCCGCCCCCCCCCAAGCAGTCAGTGAAGGCAAACCTCACCTGGAGTTATTAGGAAAATCTAAGCACTTCTAAAAGGAATTAACTTTGGGACATCGGACCATAAACCTTAAAAAGGTGTGGGCACCGGCAGAGGCAAGCACTGCCAATCTTTGTTTTGAAGTGATTCCTCTAGAAAAATCTATACAAAATGCACCCTGTTGGGGCAGGGGGGGGAAGCAAAAATGAAGATTTGCTGAGAGAGGTCATACCTTTTATTAGACTAGCTAACATGTCTGGAAGAAGCAGCAGCAGCAGCGGTGTTCTTCATTCACATACACTCTCCTCAGGCCTGAAATGGAAGTCTATTCAAAGCTAAATGCAGGATGAAAACCACTCTGGATGTTACTGTGTTTGTCACTTAAACCAGCTGGGACAAAAGACAGCTGGTGCCTCAGAGGAGCTGGCAAATGCTAGCATAAAAAGTGATAAAGTGACAGAAAAGCAGGAAAAATATTGATGCGGGAAGGAGCATGTTGGAGGCAGGAGACACGGTGACATTGCCTGGTTAGTACTGTGCTGAGTCCATGTCCTCCACCAAGCCAAGTCCAAAGTAAGGCGTGGGATCTGGTGCTCTGCCTTACCTCCAAAAGCATTTGGTACATCTCCCATGAAGCCAGGCCCTGCCCTCTACAGCCTCACAGCCACACTCGCGCTGCGGAGGACAGGGTCGCAGAATCAGCTCTTCTCACAGGGTCTGTCCTATACCAGTATCTTGGAAAACTTCCTCAGAAATATTGTCTAGCACTTTCCCCAGACTTGCGAAGGCTGAGCCCATCTCCTTCAGATGTCTCCAGAGTCCATCTTCCCCCAAAGCCCGCACACATTCACTTGGTCTGTACACCGGGCTCCGAAGGCAGCCAGGCGCAGGGCGAGTCTCCCGCCAGGGGACCACAGCACCAGCTTTCACCCCCAGTGCTGTTTACCCTCTGCATTCGACACGGAACAGTGCCCCGGCATCCTCCTCCCTGTCATCTTTTGAGAGGCCACCTAGGAAACCGATGCACTTAAAAAATGCCGGGGAGGGATGCAGGCTGGAGCCGCCAAGCGAGCGAAACTGGGAGAGGCTCCGACAGCCCGCAGCGCAGGGCGCCCGCCGTCCTCTGGCCCAGGCCCTCCCCGGGGCTCCCGACCCTCCCCAGTTCCCCCCCCCGGAGCCCCCTTTCCC
>VFFE01005584.1:0-47690 GCA_008921705.1 Burhinus oedicnemus
AAACAAACCCAAGCCCTCCCTCTCTAGTCTTCCCCCACCCCTCCACGGTGTGATGTGGCAGGGCTGTCTCTTCTGTCGCTCACGCTGCCTCGGTTCCTCCTCCTTCTCTTCCTTCTCTCCTGGGTTCCCTTTGAGAAGCTTCAGAACTTCAGATCAAACATGTCGAAAACAAAAATACAGAGAGGGAAAGAGCAAGTGCACACGAGGGAGATCCATCTGTCACTGGAATCTGGAAAAGAAAGCACACAGGAGACAAGAAGAGGCATCAGTTGGAGGAGGTCTTTGAGATAAGAGTAGAGACAGCAAGGTTTCACAAGAAGACGGAGATGATGGGGAAGAGACAGCATTACGGGGGGTGTGCAAGCAAGGGAGGAGTGGGACTGCCTGCCATGCTGATAAACCTTTGAAAAGGGAACCCTCACGACGTATAATCTCGTGTCACAGGGGTATGCAGAAGGGTACCCAGGCTCCCTTAAGTAACGTGATCATGGGCAGGGACCTGGGGGAAGGCATCATCAGGGAGGTAGAAGGGGACCGGGAGGGAGGGTGGGAAACAAAAGGCTGTTATTGCGGGTGGCTCAAAGCTCCTAGTGTAAACAAAGGCAAGCCCCAAGCACAGCCAAAGCCACGGATCTTCAGCTGCCTGAAAATGATGTACACAGAATGCATGAAGTAGGGAAAACACAGGCAAGCCTCCCCTCTTGGAAAAAAAAAAAAACAAAAAAAAAAAACACCACCAGTTTTTTATTTGTTTCCTTACTTCCTTGATGCAAGAGGGATAAATAATTCAAGCCACGTGTAACTACTTGCGCTCTAAAAATTGTTCCTACGTCTTGGTGCAGGGACAAGGCTGTTGAGGTGAGCCAGCCTGGCTTGAGCTTGCTGAGGGGCAGGGGGGATGACAGGGTGTAGGCAGTGTGTCAAATACCAGCCTCCAGCCTCTTAGCCAGCAACGCCAGCAGTCTTGAGCGGCAGCACATCACCCATCTACCCTCCACCAAAGAAAGGTGCTTCCACCTTCCTACTTTGCCACCTCTCCTTGGGGGCTATGAACACTGCTCCTTCGTGGGGCAGGACACCTAGCAGGAATCAGCGGCAAAGTGACATTTGCTTCAATGTATTTCTGGACTCTGGGCAAGCTCCTGGTTCTGACTGGGAAAGGCAGCCTGGAGCACCCTTCCCTCTGGCTGCAACTTCAACCCTTCTCCCACTGTGCTGAGACAGGAGCCTGACAGGGGTATCCTCAGGCAGCACAGAGGAAATAATTTCATACAGCAGATAAAACATGTGGGCACTGGGCTCTCTTTTTTTTTTTCATTTTTGAGGAGAAAGAAAACAATAAAAAACAGAGAAGAGGATTCTTAGTTAATGAAAAACAAAGATCCCCTCTTGTCCCTTTTATTTTGGGGGAGGGGGGAGGCTGCTCACTAAAGATATCGCCGAAGCTTTTGCTGCAAAAGCTGAACCAATTTCTAGCACAGAGACACAAAGGGCAGAAATAAAATGAAGGAAGATAAATGGAGGAGTGAACCCTTGAGGAACAAGGCTTACGTCTGTGGAGAAATCTGAGCTGATTTGGGTCTGTAGAATTACCAGGCCAGCTGGATTAAAGGATCAGAGATAGTGTCACAGAGAAACACTTAAATATTCAATAATCCAAAAAGTAAAGCCAAGATGGAGAAGGGGAGGGGGAGAAGAGTTAGACCAATGGAAAAGACAGAGAGAAAGCCTCTGTTCCCCACAGCTCATTGTCTGAGGCCACCAAACTCATGTCATTTATGGTTGTCATATGATGGCCTCCAGCTGCTGCCTCAGCTTTGCATCAGCCAGCACTGAAGCAGAAGGCAGAGGTTTTTACAGTCTGTTGCTTTGTTTCTCAGCCTTATAATCCAATAAGAAATAATTTCCTGACACTGTCTCCCCAGATGCATCAGATAGGAGGCACATCTGGCTGTCCACAGATTGGGACCCACGGGCCTCTGATGTTCCTCAGCAGCAGTCCCCTTTCTTGTTCCACCTTTTCCAGAGGTGACTCAATGCAGAGATACAGCCAATCCCCCACACCATGTCTGGCCCCTTACCTTCCTCTCTAATGCTCCTTCACTTTGCCTGGTCTCTTTCACTGGACAAAAGAGTGGCAGATACTAACATGCTTTTTGCACATAGACACCCAAAGTACATCCACCCCAGGAGAGGCCAGGGGCAGCCCCATAGCAAGCAGTGAAAAGCTCATCCCAGATTTTAGCCAGCATCCTTCTCTGAGCATTAATGCTTTGGCCTGTCTCTCTCACCTCACCAAATACCCTGTACAATATGCAATTCCATACAGGAACATCCCAGTCCCTTGCTTTGACCCCTTCTGGTAGGGCAAGCTGCTCCAAATGCCATGCTGAAGTCATCATTGCCTGCTGTAGCTTGTTCATGGTACATAGGGACAAATTCTGAGGTCAGGACCATGTTCCTCTCCAGCACCCCCAGCAATCACTGAGAGCCACCCCATCCCACTCAGGGAGCTGCACTCAGGCAGCACAGAGAGGGCTTGGAAGGGGAGATGTCCCAGCAGCCTGAAAAGGAAAGAGGTGGCTGGGTTAGGGGGTGGATGGAAATGAAGGTGGTGTTTACCCTTGCTATGTGTCAAAAACAAGGGGACCATGCAGAGAAGGTCTGCTTCCTGTCTACCTCCCACCTTGCCTGTGCAACCTTGCCTCAGCCACGGGCCAATGGAAGGACCAAGCCATTCGTCAGGCCAAACTCATTGGTCACCTTGGGTCTCCAAGGCAGCTATGTACAAGAAATATGCAGACCCTGCCATTCTTCCCCCAAAGGCTCCTGTCTCCCCGCTATCACACTAGTTTTAAGGACCCGGAGGCCAGCCCGGTCTGTGGCCTCCTCCACCCCTGCCCATGGCACAGGACTCCATTTCAGCTCAGCCCAGTGCCATTAGTCCCTGCCACAACAATACCACAATAGTGCCAGTCTCCAGCTCCACCACAGCCATCCCCTGCCCATTAGGGAGCAGCTGCTCCCTGACACTGGCAATTCACAGGGAAGGGGAGACCAGGGTGGGTGTCAGCACCATGCTCCCCCTCAACTGTCGGAAGCCAAATGAACATAAATCAGATAGTGTTGGAGTCCAGCAACACAAGGAAGCAACACTCTGTCCTTTCTGCTGGCCTGAAAGGTGCTGACAGTGGAGTTGGCTGTTTCCCTCCCTTGCTTCTCAGGCATCAGCGCAAGAAGATGCAGGGATGGAGGGTGGGCAGGGAGAGCAAGGGCAAGCAACTCCAGACCAGAGGACAGCCGAGGAAGGGACATGGGATCTGTTTTATAGGACAGGTGCAAGGTCACCACTCCCATGTGCTGGGCCTACCTGGCTGCAGTGTTCCAACATTCTTCAGCGTAATCCAAGATGGCTCTTACAACGTGCCTTTGGCTCCTGGCCATCCTCACGTATGCAAGAGCATCAAGGAACAGCAGTGGCATTGTGCCCATGAACGGCCATACCCTCCTTGGCTGGCACAAAGTCAACCCATCAGCTCTGAGCTCCCAACAATTCCCCTCTGGTTTATTCCCTGATAATGGATGTCTCAATGTTATTGGCATTTCTTTGTACCAGAGTGTTTGGAGAAGAGCAGAAGGCCACAGGGATGCTTCCCCTGTTCAGAGAAGAGAGCAGAGAGGGTGAAATGGAGAAGGGGAGAGCCCCAAATCTGAGTCAGGAGCTGGATGTCCTCATAGCAACAGATAACCCTTTGGCTCAGGGACCAATGTGGCACAGGGGATGACACAGGAGTACAGTCACTAGTTAGATGGCCAGGTATGAGGACAGATTAAAATACAACCACTGAAACTGTGGACAGGCATGATATAAGGGACAGAGACAAGCTGGGGGTTGAGGGAGTGGAAGGACCATGACTGAGAGACGATACAAGGTCTAGGGGTCATGGTCTAAAAAGGCAACCAGAAAAGCCACATACAGCAGCAGTTTGGGCCTGAAATTCTGATCTTGTCAACCTTGTCCTCCTGGGGCCCTGTGCACTGGAAAAGCCAGCACTTAATTCTACCATTGCTTAAACGGTGCTAAGAGCCTCCCATTAGAAATGCATGCATTAAAAATCTGCCAAACACTCTTGGCTCCTCTGGGGACACCCCGAAACCAGGCCAAAGCTCCTGCTGCTTTCTTATGCTTTGTGCTGCAGCTGGGCATCAGCCCTTTTCCCAGCTCAGTGTGCTGCCTGCTCCTGGCGGGCCTCAGGGCACAAAAACCATCTCCAAAGGGCTCTGCCTCCCGCCTCTTGGCTTCAAGGTCCTTCCAGGATTTCTCTAACCACTTTCTGAAAACAGGGCCTTCCCTAAGGGCGCTTGATAGTGGAAGTTGGTGCCTTACTTGAAGCGACTCTCCACACCTACTGGATCGTTTCTGTAATACACACTGGTGTAAGCATCACTGCAGCTGCTTCAAATCACCACCCAGTGGTGGTCCTTGCTTTTGCCCCTGGCTACAGTGAAAGGACAGTGCCATGGGAGAAGCTCACAGTACGGGTGTGGCACGTACACAACAGCCACCCCTTCCCTCTCTGCCCCGCTACTTCCAGGGATGCTCCCATTTATTGCAGGGGTTACCATCAAGTAATACAGCAAAGAACCTGTGGCTGTGCCCAGAGGTCCTCCAGACGCCCGGAGAAGTTTGGGACCAAGAGAAGAGGGAGGATGAAGCCTGATGACCTATGGATTTGTGACATGGAAGACATTTGTGTGCATGTGCATGTGAGAGAGAGAGAGATAATGTCTTCTACTGCAGCTTCTCTGATATCCACCAAGGGCTGAGCTCACACAGCACTCTTTCCTTTAATGGGGCTCTGTGAAGGTTTCTCTCTCACTTTCTCTTTTCTCTAATTTATCCCCCTATTTTCATGAAACACATAAGATCATAGCATCTTTGAGATCCATCCCAATGTTACATTTGTTTGAAAATGGCCCTGTAGCTTCAAAAATCTAGAAGACAGAGGAGCTGGCTTAGGCAGAAACATAAAAAGAAGAAAAAAAAGCTGTGGAGCCACCCTAGAAAGTCATGCAACAAAAGGTGTTTTCATGTCACTAACTAGACAAAGCCTTCATCCCTTACAGGGGTTGAACTGGTATCCTGAGTCCTGCTGAAGGGTGGGTTAGAGGCTCTGTGAGTTTTGGCAGAGTGCTGCCACAAGCAACATCTCATGGTTCAACTCCGGGCAGGTTCATTTCACCATATACAAATCCACAGTGCCTGCCGGGAGAAAAATCATCCCTCTGGAAGCTGAGCTGGCCCTGTCATGAGTGGGGAGGAAGCTTGCGGCTCCCAAACTGCAGCTGTCCCCAACACAAGGAAGTCCAAAGCACTAGGATCCTAGCAGGATACTGCCGTGAAGGGGCCCACAAAACCATACAGGATTTCAGCTGCTTCTCACAGGACACTGCTGCAAGGATGTTCACAGCGCTCAAATTCCAGCCAGCAACAATAGAGCCCTGCACAGAAGAAGGGCAGAGGGCTAAAACACAGCTGTGGGACTGCCCCAAGGGCACACTGCTCTGCAGTCCTGCCCTTTGGCCAGTCTGGGGCATGGGAAGAGTTCAGGTGTTAACCTGAAGTTACCATCTGCCATACCCGTGCACCCAGGCTCAAGCAAAGGACAGCCATTGAATCCAAACCTTTGCTGGGCCAAACAGCTTAAAGACTAACCATGAAAAAAAACCAACGCGATGCTGTATGTAAAACCCCTGCTCTCCCATCGCGCCTCCCCAACAGCGATTAGATGCCTAATTTGTTAGGCAGCAAGAAAGAGAGAATGGGAAAGCTCAGGGGAGAAAAATGAAGCAGCTCAGAAGCATGAAAGAAAAGAGAGCGCTTTAGAAGCGTAAATCTTATTTTAGAGTGATAAATACAGGCAGAAAGGTCTTTCATATGCCACTGGTTCCCTGGCAGGCCAGAGAGCCACCTTTGTTTTCCAAAGTGAAATGGTTACCTTTTATATTAATATGATTATTGAAGATTAAGGGGGATTTGCATCAATCCAGCTCCACCCAGACAGCTTGCGGCAGCAGCCCACAGGAGTGTGTGCATGGGGGTAGGCTTGGGCAACAGCCTTCTCCAAGTAGAAGAGGATGTCAAGAGATTACAGGTTCCATAAAAAATATTAACAGCAATAAAGCTGCCTTCATCACTCTCCCTCCAGGGGAGAGAGGGGCCTGGGAAACATCACTACCCTTGGTGTCATCCCATGAGCCCAGACATGAGGCAGTGGAAAGGCTTAGAAATAATTCCTGTTGGCAATGGGGAGGGAGCGTAGGCTCTGTGTGACTGTCTGTAGGGACCTGTCATCGGGAGCGCAACAGCAAGACTGGCCCTGCCTGGGCACGTGCACGGGTGTGCACGGGGGTGAGTCACTGTAGAGAAAGGGGTGGCAGTGTCGGCTCTGGGGGTGTGAGGTGGAGGGGGAGTATATGTGGAGGAGTTGCTATAGGTGATGGGGTTGATGTGCGGGATGGGTGTGCATGTGAGTTAATCACTCTGTGCAGCAGAGAATGAGTGCTGACTCCTGGAGGGGAGGAATTGCCATAGGGAACCAGGCAAAGTGCTGGTTGTGAGCGTATGTGTGTGTGCATGTGTGTTTGCATGAAGCAGTCACCGTGGAGAAAGGGGTGGGAGTGTTGGCTCTGTGTGAGGCGCCGTAGGGAATGGGGTGGGAGCGCGGGCTGTGCGTGGGCGTGCGTGGATCACGGGAGACAACCATGGTTGTGCGAGTGTGTGTATGGGAGAAGGGCTGTGGAAAAAGGGGTGGGAGCACTCCTTCTGTATGTGTTCCCCAACATGAATCACTGTAGGGAGCAGGGTGTGAGGGCTGGCTCTGTGCATGTGTGTGTGGGCGGGAGTTGCTGTAGGGGACAGGGAATGACCTCTGCTCTCTGCGAGCTGTCAGGGGGAAAGGGACAGAGTGGCAACTCTGCACGTGTGTGTGTGAGCTGCTGCAGGTAACAGGCCAGGAGTGGGGGCTCTGAGTGTATGGGAAGGAGCTGTTGGAGGGAGTAGGGTGAGGGCGCTGGCTCTGTATGCGGGGCATTGCTGCAGGGGAGGGCAGCATGTCCTGCATGAGGCCAGGAGAAATTCTTGGGCTGTATGTGATGTCACTGCAAAGACACCCCCCACCCCCCCATTCCCTCAGGGTCACCGTGATGCCTCTGCCGTCCAGCGCTGGCCTTGATGCCTTATTTCCTACAGCAGCAGCTCCTGGCTTTCACTGGGCTGGCTGTGAATGGCAGGTCCACAAGCTATTTAAGAGATGCCCTCACTCAAACCAAGCATGCCTCCAGTATTTCAGGATGCTAAATACATCCCCAGCAACCCAGCGGTGCCAGTTTGGAGTGCCCCCAAACATGCTACCCTGCAGGTACAGCAGGGAAGGGGCATGAAGGGGGTTAGTTCTTGCATTACAGCTCACTACTGTCTCTTGCTGGAGGGAAGCAGAGCCTAAGAATCACATAGGTCCTGAGCTGGCTGAGGGTAGCAATGACTTCACAGGGTGCACAGGTGGCCAGTTATCCTGTGGAAGATACATCCAGACCTGCAAACTCCTGTAGGGCTCAAGCATTGGCATTCCAGCATCCTTCAACGTGCTCTCACCTTCCAACCAACCTTCCCCTGGGCGGCCATCTGAGAGAGGTTCCCTCACTGGCAGTGAGACCTCTCTCCAAGTAGAACAAGCAGCCACCCTGGTACAACTCCAGCATGAAAACTCCAGAGGTCAAGCCACCATTCCAGTGAGAGGAAGGGTCTGCCCTTGCGTGGCCTTCCCAGCCAGGGTGTCTCCAACAGTCATGTGTCATTACCCCAAATCATTAGTCTGCAAGATGTCAACAGACAGGTCAGCCCCTCTGCTCAGGTTTCCTGCATGGAGAGTCAACCAGAAGCTGTTACAGATGGTGGTTCAAATACAGCAGATGCAGTCCTGATCTGGTGGGGGTGGAAGCAGAGGAAAGGTGTGAGGGGACATAGAGAAGCCAGTTCAGGTGACCCAAGAGTGAAATGCTGTGGCAGCACGGGCTCATGCGGATACTTCAGCCCCTCTAAGCTCTTCCTCTGGTCAATGCATGCCTGCATTCAGCAAGAGGAGTAGCCCCATGCTGGACAGGACATTATGTTTCCATATGGCTGCTTCCACCTTCCCTCTATCCTCCACCCCCAGGCAATGGCACAGCTCAGCCAGGTTGGGGAGGGACCCTCCTCCCGGCCAGCTCGCCCACCTATATTTCAAGCTAACATCTGACATGCATTTTGACACAGCCGTGCCTCCCCTCTCTTTTCCCCACTACCTTGCCTTGTTTAGAGCCTGTTTTTTTCTTCCATTGCCAAAACACAATGACTGTTATAATTAACAGATTATCTCAGTGCGACAGCTGCAGTCCTTTGAAAATTAGGTTGAATAACAGGATCCTGCCGTATGGTAATTTCTTTTCATCTCTCAAATATTTTCTCTCTCTCACTCTCGTTTCTACCTCATTTCTTTTTTTCTTCCTTTCTTTCTTTTCTCTCTCCCCCCTCCTACCTTTCACCAGCTTCCTGACTGCATGACTGATATCTTTGGGGTGAAGGGCTCTCTCTACCTTCATCAGCTGTTTTCATTCCTCTCCTTTTACTACCATACCTCGCAGAGAGGCAGTGTTTGCAAGTAGGATCATAAACATGTCAGGAAAAAATGTGCCCACCAGAGGCCATGGTCAGGAGCCCTCTCTGAAGCTCCACTGGCTCAGAAAGGCAGGCCAGGGAATTGCATGGGAAGGGGAGAAACTGGGATGAAGTAGCCTGAACCACTGCCTGCAACTTTCCCACGGGCAGCTGAGTGCAGCGGTGTGGCTGAGTGGTTTGTACTGAGCTAGCCGGGGTGCTCTACCCACCCACCTACCCGTCCGCCTTCTTGCTGACTCAGTATCTGCCCCTGACTCACCACTTGCTCACTGAATGGGGACTGGCAGTACTTATACGGCATCCTTCCCTCTCGCTAAGGCAATAGCTCTGCCACTTACCACCCCCTCTCCCCATTATCCACCTACATCTGTCTCCCTACCGACTCAATCAACCCAAGCCAGCCAAAAAAGCAGCTTGCTGGAAATTCAGGGTTTCAAAACCAAAATAATAACTGGTGCTGCTCCCAGCTGGATCCAAACTAAAGGCTCTGGAAATCTCCTCCTCCAGGACTGGAGATCCCTCGGCCCCTGCACAAACTGGACTGATCCATTCACTGAAGTGGCTGGACTCCTTGGCCTTTGCTTGGGCAGACGTGCTAGCATACAGCATTTCAGGCTGCGAGGATCACCAGCCAGACATATGGGACGGGTCTGTTGGGATGGCGCCTGGGTTTGGCAACTGAAGGTTTCAAGTTCAACACGTTCTGGACTCAAGAAATCTGCAACTTTGTCGCTGACTGTACCAGGAGCATTAGTTAATTACTCTCAATGCCCGGCTTGAACTCATGCAAAATGCCTTGATCCTGAACTGCTCATTTCAACCATGTCTGTAATCTACACAACATTGTCTGTTACAATTAAACACTGCTTTTTCCTCTTGAAAAACAGGGCAGTATTCCTCCACACCACTCATCCATTGCAGTCTAACCCACCTCTGCAGAGGCTACCTCCAGCCGAGTCCTGGGCCTCCTCCTGCCTCCTCAGCACAGCCATTTCCTCTCCTCCCATGGAGTTCCACCTCATTTATTTCCTTAATCCCGACTCAGTAGAACAGAAACACTTTGTCACCATTATTCTGCCAAAAGCCAAGTAGAGTCTTTTAACAAACACTCATCTGTTCCATTGTATTTCAGCAGTCTCCAGTAATGCTCCTCCTTGTTGTCCACGATCTCTCTCTTTTCATCCTTCCCACCTTCACCCTGCATTCTCCCTCTGCTTTCAGTCCAGGCCCTGTGTTGGCTCCTGGCACTTGCAGCACATCTCCTCATTCATTCACTGTCACTTATCCAAATGCTACCTTCACTTATTAATTCTCCTTTTTTTCTAGTAGCATCCCTCCTCTGAGTGCTTTGTACAGTCCTACTTACGTATCCAATAATAGTATTTTCCCAATGAGTGAGTCATATACCCCTTTGCTGACATTTAGAATTCTCCTTGTTCTTTGAAACACGTTTATTCATTCCCCCTCTCTACAATTATATATGTCTACTCATGGTGTTGCATTTCCTACACCAGCCGTGCAACTAACAGACGATCCATGCAAATAACCCAACAAAATAATTGTCTCTGTTGTACCTTGTCATCCTCCATTTTAATTATGTAGGCCATAGCTAATTCAAGCTATGAAGCAATCAAAAATAGGGGACAACTTAATTGAAAAAACACCCCACCCTTTCCTTTGTTCTTGCTCAGTCCAGATTTCAATCTTTTTTTTTTCCACCTATTTGCTGCTCTGCCTCTTTTGATGCTGTTAGTAGCAGAGTGAATGGAGGCTGCTATTGATATTGGGCCTCTGGTTTCCTAGGTGCTGTAAACATGTTCAGTGAGAAACAAACTTTGCTCCAGACTGTTTCCAAGCTGAAAGGACAGAAAAAAAGGAGTATCATTCAGATAATAGGGGCACATAAATGTCATACCCACTAACCCAGGTAATACACACTCCATGACCAGGGAGTGATGCCACATCCCCCTAAATCTCTCTCCAGAGGCCTCATCAGGTAGCCCTAGCAAGTAATTCATCTGGCAGTCCCTCCTCATTCCTCACCGTAGCCCTTATTCCTTCCCCCACACTGTTCTTTGCTTCTCTTCCAGTCCTTAGTCACCCTTGCATATGCCATACTTTATTTATTCCTTACTACTCCTCTTAATCTGCATAGGCCAAACCCTAAGCTCTGTAGTCACCCTGACTCATTTCCTACCCAGGAAAAGCAAGGATTTAAATCAGTGGGAAAGCCTGTGATGTCAGTCTGGACAGAGACTGATACTGCACGGGGACTCCCGTATGATTATTTCTTGTTCTCCTCTCACTCATCCAGGTCTGCATTTAGCAACATACTTAAGCACGCACCCAACTGTAAACCTATGCAAGTCCCATTCAGCTTCTCAATTGCTTTCTTCTGCAACATCTGTGTTGATGGTTCCCACATCTTCCAAACACAACAGATTCTCCTTCTGTGCTTCCTCTTCCTAGCCTCTTTGTTACCCACCCACCAACATCCTTTCTCTCACTTTGAGAAATTCAGACTTTTCCTTTTTTTCCCTTTGCTTGTTTGGATTTTCTTATTTTCACTGCTGCCCAGGGACTCCAGCTTGTAATTTCACCTCCCTTTTCCTGAGATTGCTATGTTGAATAAAACACTGACTTCCCCCTCTGCTCTCCAGTATTCTGAAATACCGAATTGGGCCATTGAGGAGAAAAGCTATTGGCCAGGACTGCTGTCTCTGATACTGAAACAGAGCTGGCAGTAATATTTACAGGCTACTTTGAAAGCTCCAGGGATGGCTTGTGGCCAAAAACGATGATATCCACCCCCTCTTTTTTTTAATGATGTCTTCCTATGACTCAGTCTGGTCCATAAGTCAAAATGAGATTTTTTTTTTTAACCATCCTCCCTTTAAGCAATGAGAACAAGAGCCTAAGAACAGAACACTGTAGCATCACGGACAGGACGGGTTACGTCACAAGTAATGCAACTTGGGGTGTCCTTGGTGGTTTGAAAAGAAGCAGAACAAAAGGCACATGTCCTCTTTCTGGGGAAATGAGTTTTGGCAGAGCTAAACTGGCAATTGCCTGAGTTTTCTAAACTTAGTTTTATCTGTAAGCAAAGCAAGAAACACGCGGGAAGCAGAGACACCATGACCTCAGGGGCTCATGACTTCCTGGCTCAGCAAGGAGCTACCCTGCCCTTTATTATCCACCATTGTACGGAGGCAGAATCTTGAATAAAGGGGACGGTGTAGGGGGAACTGTGACAGCTGTTTCAAAGTGGGACTGTGGCACGTACCAACGCAGCCTGCCCACACACTCTTACCTCTGCCTCCAGCTATACAGTCTGCAGCAACAAACAGCCACTCAAATGGTTGATAAACGAGCAGTTCAGCCGGAGACCACTTAATTTGCTCCTTGCCTTCTTTGTCTGTCGGTGGCAGGGAAAAATGCATGTTTGGAAATTGGCAGTGTTGTGTATAGCATTACCAGGCTGGAGTTATACTGACTGCTAGAGGGAAAAAAAAAAACCCACAGGAGAAGAAGGCTGAGAGCTGGGGAGAAGAAGGGTGGGGTGGGAGCAGGGGAGAGGCAGGGAAGGAAAAAGGGAGAGAAATGAGACGGTATTGGATCCAAGGCTAGATACTATGATGAGGAGGACATTAAGAATATGATAGATAGGCAGGAAAGGAAGGCAAGCAGACAGAAGCAGGCACAGAGAAAGAGACAGAGACGAAGGAGGGAGGGAGAAGGAAGAGAGAGGCAGAATTAATTTAGGAGGAATATACTGAAAACATAATCTCAACAGAAAAAAAGAGAGAGAGAATTAAACAAACAGCGACAGGAAACTGGGAAAGAATAACTTTTTTTTATGAGCTTGTTAACATTTGTGAAGTTAAGTAACCCTAAATTTATGCCATTAATTTGCATGTATTACGTTTTTTTTCTCTGCTGCCAGTTTATAGTCTCTGTGAAACCTTTAAAAAGTGGCTTTTTTTCCTCCTTTTCCCTTCGCTTGTGTTAATTAAGGCTTGTGATATATGTATATTTTTACACTGCCGCTGTGCTCTAGCATTTAATCATCAAATGGCCCTTTTTGCCTTTTCTTTCGGCCGCTCCTGCCTCATCTCCTCCTCTCCACAGAAACATGAGGAGGCCTGTGGGTCCACCCATCCACACTGATCCATAAGCCTGCCGAGAGCCAGGCTGGGCTCCCACCGACCGTGTCCCAGTGAAACAAGGTGGCTGTCACAACAGGGAAACGTGGGGAGGATCTTCAGCTGCTGAAGAGTTAACAGCTCCAATCCACTCGGGCAATCACACTGCCATGCTGAAGCATACTGTATTTACACATCAGCAGTCACTGGGGAGCCTTAAAATCGGATTCTCAGGGGAAATCCAGCCAAAGAACACAGTGAGATTCCTAATGAAGGTTTGTGGCCAGAGCCCCGGGAGGCACAAGGGATGGATACATTATAATCGCCTGCTGGCAGAAAAGGGGATGCAGGTCATCCTCCAGGGCTTTAGCAGCACCTAGAAATCTCCAGGTGAGGACATGCATAGAAAGAGCTGCTGTAGAAAATGCGAGTCTGGCTTCTTCCCTTCATCCAGAGGACTGCCCCACACCCGTTCCAGAGACAGCAGTCCCTCCTCTCCTCCCAAAGACTCTTCTTTCTGGGCAGACAGATCTCTCTCCTAAGCACATCGCCGGCTTTGGAAGTGCCCAAGGCCAACACAAAGCGTAGCTGGTGGAGCCCTTTTGGCAGCTGTCCCAGCGAGCATATTTCTGAGCTCAGCTGGACAGGAGTCTTGGTCCTAAATGTGCTTTGATTGCTTTGCTCCTCTCTAAAGGCTCTGTATCTCCCAGCTGTAAGCAGAGTTTGCTGAAGCAAGAAGCAGGTTGCTAAGTCTGGTTTGGATGCTGTTTGGCCTCTAGTGGAGCTGATGGGACTCGTCTTGTTAAAAGCCAGCTGAGCTGAGACCACGAACACTGAACATTGATTCAGACCTAAACACCCAGCATGGGAGACCCAGCAACTCAAGCAGTGAATAAGGGTGACTGCTGGTCACAGCAAAGATGGTGGTCCCTCGTCCCCTATGGATGAAGCTTGTGATCTCCTTGGGGTTCTGACAGGCATATGACAGGTCTCTGGAGGGTCTCTGCTGAACTGGAGTTGGAAAGGAGAGGTAGGGGAGACAGACCAGGCTTTCCGCACTGTCACTATTATTTTGCCATATGGGGGTGTTGAGCACCAGAGAGGATATTCTGATTTACTCCCTGGCTTACCGTTGCTGCGGCAACGGGAGAAATACAGGCCAAACCAGGCTGCATCTGCAATGTGGTGGTAATAGGGAGTTTGGGTTCCCATGTGTTTGTTTGTTTGTTTGTTTGGCTGTTTGCAGGAGCCACATGCTAAAAAAGCACTGTCGCAATGAAAAGGGAATGGGGCCCAAATTGTACCCAGACAAACACGCCCTCCTCTCATGCAACAGCAAAACAGTCATGCATGCAGTCATATTCACAGCACACAGCCTGAGGAACACCAGCACATACACGTGTCCTCTCTTCCCACCACACATACACCTCTGGAGCTGGGGGTCCCCTAGCTATTCTCCCATTGCCCCAAGAAGCCAGACTTCTTGTTTCACAGATACAAAGCCCCCGTGCACCAGACACTTTCTAGTAGGGCTAAGACTAAGAGTCTGGGGCCCACCAGGTTGTGTCGGCAAGAGACTCTCCTCTGCCACTGGGTGCACTCATTCCAGTTAGCCATGATGCTAAGGGGTCACAAACCCCCCCCCGGCTGCTGAGCAAATACTCTTCCCTGCAAATACTTCTCCAGCACATGATAGTGACTAGTTCTTTCCCCCTGAGGTGATCAACAAAACAAACTCAGCCTTGTCTCAACAGTCATATCCCCATTTGGGAGAGATGGCCTCCATTCCCAACATCAGAGTGAGCCCTCAGGTCACATAAATTGGCTTGTTGCAGATGCCAATGTCCAACTGTGACACCATGATCTTTCGAGTCTGCCAGCACAATTCCCACCCCAGAAAGCAAGCTGTAGAGCAGAGTTAAGTACAGCCTCCTTCCCTCCCTCTCCTCCAGCCTGCTGGGACCTGAGTATTCTCAACCTAAACTGTGGCCTTTGGAGAAAGGCTCAATGTCCAATGCATTCAAAGTACTGGCCCCAGAGATCTCCTTTGGGTCAGGTGGAAGGAAGGAGATGATTCTTCAACTGCCCCTCACAGCCTCAAAGCTGCTCCTGGAGAACTGGAAGCACAGAATAGCCTCATAACAAGGCAAAGTTGCTATTCAGTCACATCATGATCTGTTCCTTATCCCATAGCCCATAACAGGCTGAGGCTAGCAAGGGTGCAGGGGAGAAATGACCTGATGCTGGGGCGGGAGCACGGTTTGCTCAGGCATAGAGGCTTTGGTGTTCCTCGAAATCAGACGCCTAATCAGCTTTGGGAGTCCTGTGTTGCAGCTTTCCCAATGGAGAGGCAAAGTCCATCGTGGAGATAGACACAATTTCCTCAGGCTGGCAGGGCAAGGCCCTGTGAGGTGGGACGCCTCTATGGGGACAGTGCGCATGGGGTATGAGACACTGCCAAGACAAGGGGTGGTACTGAAAGGGTGGTGATGCCTGTAACCTGTTGGCTGCTGCTAGTAGTGACTTGAAGGACGTTGAGGTAAAAAAAGAGAGGGAAACAAAGAGGTTAAGGTTGAGCTGGAAAAGAAGAGGTGATGGAGGTGAGAGGCTCTGCAGGTATGAAAAGCTTCTCCAGAACATTGCGCAGAGAGGAGAAGCCCAGCTAAATCCCAATGAGGACAAGACAGCCGCAGGGCATGTGTGGTGTCTGCACGTGTGCTACAGGAATGCCATGAGTTTGAAGGGTGCCTGGCCACCCAGGGCCCTGTGTATGCAGGAGAGGTGAAATGGGTTATAGATTCCCCTCCTTTGATTCCTGGCTGCCTTTTCTCCCATCATTCCTGAGACTCCATCTGGCTCCACTATTTTTACACACATACACAAAAAAGAAGAGAAAATAAACACTTAATTTCTAACCTAATCAGCCCTTCTCTCACTAATTAGCACCCTCTGAGCACATCCACAGGCTGTGAGAGATACTCTGGGGCTGATAATGACCCCCAACCTGCAGTTGCATATGCTGAAGGGTCAGCAGAGCCAAGAGCAAGCCAGGGGGAGGCAGGGAGCAGAGTGACCTTTGCTGTTTGTTTTTTTCATTCAAATCGGGGATGCTGAAAGGGGGATGTCTCCTTTTTTGGCAGGATCCCATGTGTGCATGTGTTTTTCTGTGAGAGAGTGAGTGTGTGTGTGCACTCGTGTGTGCCGAGGAGGGGGGAATCTGGAGAGGTTTGGAGGGAGGGGACTGGAACAAAATTCTGGCGCTGAGCCCAAACCTGAAACACATGCCAATTTGTGCCTCTTGCTGGTGGTAATGAAGGGCTCCGTTCAGGACACACGGGACACTAATTAAGGGGCTTCAAAGGCAGCTTTCTGCAGAGTGCTCTCTGAAGGGGGGTGAGGGGAGGAAGGAGCACAAGAGGGGGGTGTTCTCCACTCAATGGAAGACTTCTGGCTCCTAGTGCTGCTGGGGAAGGCACTTTTTCTTTCTGCTTGTCTCCCATAGCAACTCCTACCCATGAGAGCTAAGAAGGTGCAAGCATCTGGCAGCTCTGGGCAAGCCCTCAACAGCTAGCAGGCAAGGCAGGCTCCGGTACCAAGTGTGTGCTGCCGTGGGGAGGGGAAAGTTCCCAGTGGAAGTGGAGGGACACCATGCTATAAAGAAGCAAAGGTGGACGTAGGGAATGGCAGAAAGAGAGAAAAGAAGAGAACGAGCTGGAAGGAGAGAGGCAGGGACTTGGTGTGATTGATTTGCAAAAGTAGCACCTATGGAAACAGGAGTTGCCCTTAGTCTCCAGGGCTTTGCAGGGAATAAAGCTCTGGATCACCACAGATCGATACACCATGGCTGAGTCTTGTCAACTGCATCCCACAGGGTTGTTTCTCATCAGATGCTGGATGGTGCAAACTTTGTGAATAGGACAACAGGCAAGGCAGAGAATGTGCCTCCAATGTGTCAGTCTGGGCACAAGACTCTGGGCTTAGCTGGGCACTAAAGACCAGCACTGCATGGGCATCCAGAGAGCTCTAGCCTGCTTCCAGGAGCTTCACAGACCTTGGTCCTACAACCTCTAAGCATTGCAGATTCACTCATAGCTGTAGCATTCCCATGTCAAAGGGAAGGAGCCAAGCCACAGAATGGGTAATGTGACTTAGCCATGGCCACCAAAGAGAGCCTGGGCTCAGGTCTCCTGCTTCCTACCTGGTATCTTAACTGCACACCTGCCCACCCTCCCTCCATGGGAGTAAGCATGAAACAGCAGCTCTGGTGGAAAACAGGCCTGTGCTGAGATTGATTAAACGGGGACAGAGTGTGGGAGGAAAGAGAAGAATAAATTGGCAGAGAGAGCAACAGAGCGTTAGTGAGAGACAGGAAGAAAGGATGAGTGAGAAGGATGGTAAGGAAGAGAAAAGAGAGAATAGAGGGTTATCTATGGAATATATTCACCAGGCCATGCATCTAGCACAGAGAGAAAACAAGGGAAAGAAAAGAGAGGTGATACGAGCACATGAGAAGGAGAAGTGAGAAGAGACTCACAAAGAGCAACAGAAGCAGACAGCTTGAGAGAGAAGCAGTGCTTCACTGGTTCTGTATGACAGCATGCTCCCTGCCATCACTCACCACCACACAAGCTGCCAGAGTGCCCCACAGCTCCCCTTAGGTTCAGAGGGAGCTGCCTCCTCTATGCCAGGCTGTCTCAGCACCACACATGGGTGACCTGGACACAGCTGTTTAGGAGTCAGGACCAGTCCTACCACAGTGAGCCATCAGTACACAATATTTAACCAAGGTGAAGCAGAAGGCTAGCTGAACACACCTTTCAGTAGTCCACAATTGTCCATATCTGTAGTTTTTCTGACCTTTCTGCCCTCTCCTGTTGACTATCCTCCTGTGCACCAACCCACACTTAACCGCTTATTCCGGATGGCCTGCTCCATGTCTCCTGTGTTCAGTGTCACCCAGCCAAAAGCACAGCCACCTGCAGCCCAGAGCAGTACAGCAGGGCTGTGACTACTGCTGGAGACAGAGGGAGGAGGCTAACCTTGTGAGAAGCACCTGGGGTGTGACTCGCTGAGGTGTGACTCAGGCCAGCGATAGCCCAGGGCAAGGCAAATCTTAACATCAGCTCTTGGGCAAAAGGCTTCACATGCAAGTCCAGCAATTCCCTGTCTACTTTCTTACTACTGACCAACCATGAATCTCACTGCCCAGCCCAAACAGTTTCTGAGAAGAGGTGGGCAGATTCCTAGGCAGAGTCAAAAGGGTTTGGATGCAGAAACGCATTATGGTGCTGGAATCAGCCCCACAGCAGGTCTTGCAGCTGCCTGGGCTGAGGGTCTGCTAGGATTTGCAGAGAAAAGACATCAGCCTCAGGGACGTGCAGACACAGTCTCAGAAGCAATTGCAAGACACAGCCTTGGAAGGGCTTAGCTCCGTCACGGACTCTTGTCTCATGCAAGTTTAACAACCACGGCACAGTCCAGACAAGTCCAGGGCACTCAGGCACCCTGGTTCTTTCTGTTCCACAGACCACCAAACACTTCCCATCAGCTGCTAACAGCTGCTGAACCTTTACTAAGAAAACCACAAAAGATCTAAATTGAATGGGAGAACAGAGCTGATCACCAACCTCTTCTGACCATGGAGGAAATAATAGCCAAGACTTTCAGGTTCACAGAAAGATACCAGCCTTAGTTTCCAGGGAGAGAAGAAACAGGAACAGTCTTCAGCATCCCCTTTCCTCTCCCAGTTCTTCTTTCTCCCCCCCCATCCTTCTGCCCTGTGCAATCCACATTGGATGCCATGCCAAGGATAGCTAAACAGGCAACTAGTGAATCACTTTTACTAAGTTTGAACTGATTATTTAAAAAAAAAAAAAGTAATCGAAAGAGAGGGAGAGAAAATCAAAGCTGGGATTACAGGCTTAGCAAGCATGAGTGCATATTCAGCCTACACTGTTCGCTTTGTGACTCTGTCACACCAGTAGACTGCTAAGAGAGTTATACCACTACTAACATGACAGCATTGTCCTACCCAGCCTGGATTAGAAATCCCAGTGGCTGTGTGGAGGGGAAAAGTCCCTTGGCAGTGGCAGGCATTTGGCCTCACGATGCCTTCCACTCGCAGCATGCTAGCCAGGCAGGGAGAAGTACTCAATTACAGACAGGCTCTGCCTTTTCCTAGGCCAGCTTTCTCTTATTGTCTGACTGCTTTCTCCCTGGCCAGTGATGCTTGAGAAGTCTGTCACGCAAGAGAAACTCAAGATGGTCCGGGCAATTCCTGAATCAGGCAGACTTCTCACAGCTGACCCTATCCTCCTCCTCATGAATACACAGTCTTCTCTGAGTATGGATAGTCTGCTCAGTCTGCAGGTGGTGAATATCTCCTTCACAAACCCAGGACCTCCAACAACAGCCTGGAAAACTGGATCTCCCTGTTCCCTGCTGGGCTGGGAGCATCAGCCAGTTGTGATTCCTTAGCGCTTCTCTGGCCTAAAATCATCCTGTAGTCACACAGCTGAGACTGATTGCCCTCATTACATTCACTTCTTAAGGAGGACTCCACCAGTTTTTAAACACATTAAAGATGTGTGTGTTGCCCTAATGCAGTTCTCAAACATCTCCTTTGTTTCAAGTAACGCCCCTATGAATACCACTCAAAACATCATGGCAATCAGATCATCAGCCACACTCTCATCCACTGCTTATGCCCCTCATGATGTCCCTGGGGACTGTGTTCCCTCACTGGGATAGTTCTGTTATGGTGTGTCTGTGAGCTGGCACAGATAGATTGACAAAAAAAAGGCAATAAATGCATCACCCCAGCCAAGATGCAGAAAGAGGAAGGGTCATTGAGTAACATGGACTCTCATTACTCTGGCAGCAGCCAGCTTCTCTGCTGATGTGGCCACCAAGGATTCGGGGACCAGCTTTGGTACCACTGAGGGAAAATGAAATGGGTGCTGTGTGAATTGGCTGTGTTGGTCCCTGGATCTCCAGAGAGGAAAGGAGGAGTTGGGTTTGGAGTGAGAAAGGCAATGAGTTGAGAGGAGGAGAGAATTGGGTATGCAGTGCCTGGAGGGTGAGGGTCAGGACCAAGAGCAGCAGAAGGAGCTGCCTAGGACAGCTGCTTACCCAGATGGTCTCCAGTCTGCAGCCTTCAGATCTTGCCTTAGCTCCAGCCCTGTGGCTGGTGCTTGTGGCCTCATCTCCCCACATCCCTGTTCTGCAGCCAGTAAAGCCACTGGTGGGGCAGGCTCTGTACCACTGCAGGAACTGGGGCAGGGACCATTCCTCATTCACGGCACCCCAGTAGTACTTCATCTGTTCCGACCCAAAGACACAAGGGAATAAACGCATTTTTTTCTTTCCAGAGCTGCCCCAGGGCTAGGCTACAATATTTTATGGCCCAGTTCTTAGACTATTTGCATTTTGTATTTTTACTTCAACTGCTGTTTGTTTCCAGGCATTTGGGATGCCTAATGATTTTCAAAGCAATGTTTATTTTAATCCCTCTAATTTATTAATACATTGGTTGGCCTCGAAGTGCTTGAGAAAGAAGAGTAACGAAGTTGTAACCAGTGCTTTGAATAAAGCATCAAACTGTCATACCATCACATCAAAGCAAGAGCAAGCAGTTCACTTTGTTGGCTACATCATGATATGGCCTCATGGGTCCTCCAGCTTGGTGTCAGGTTTACTCATACATGTCACCCTACAACACTACCAGGCTCACCAGCTCCAAGGACAAAGTAAAAAAGTAGCAATGCCCAGAGGCAGCTCCCCATGAAAAGTCTGCCCCGTCTCGCCCTCTTGTGTGTTGTGAGAATGTAACATGCCACCATGGTGCAGATAATGTAAACTGTGCTGACATCCACGTGGATTTGCAGGCAATGTTGTAATCTTCCAAGAAATCAAAGGTGCACTTGGCCTCTGCCCTCCACTATACTGTCTTCAGCCCAGTGCTCTGTGGTAAGGATACAGTTTCACGCACAGGGCAGTCCCTGAAAGAACAGTGAGCATAAATACTGCTAATCATGCAAATGAGAAGCCTTTGAATCTCTGCTAGTTAGTCTCAACAGGAAAATGTCAGATTTCCTCAGCACCAGAAAACAGCTAACAGGTCCTAAAAATCCTACAGACTGCCCTTGGATAACTTTTCCCACCTCCAGGAAAGCAGTGAGCGTGCCCCGTTGTGCGTTCATGAACTTGCCCTCATCTAAGTCAAGGCCTGAAGACCACAGTCTTTTGCAGCTGATAACTTCATAGCATCCTTACAGCTGCAAAACCCGTGTGGTCTTAGTGGTCCCACTGCGCTGAAGAACCCCTTTTCCCCCATCTCACGCCTGCTAAGAAAGCTCACAGCAGCACAGGTTGCCTTACCCACTGCTACAGCTGCAACTCTGGTAGCTGCCCTGTCAGCAATGAACACGTTAGCCATGGACCAGCTCTTGCCAGGGACACGCTACTCGCAGAAAGCAGAAGCAGAAGCCTCCCTTTTCTGTAGCGGAAGGGCTTCCTGCAAGTGTACATCTTGTGCTAAAGGGCTGAGGTGACTCCACAAACAGCCCTGTGAAAGCAGCCTGAAGTTGCTGCTGGTTGTCATGATGAGTTAGTTGTGCTAGATGTCCTCCAGAAGCACGGTTCTGCCTGGGAATAGACAATGAGTACTGTTTACAGAGGGTGAACACATCCTGCCTGAATGAGCTTATTACAACAGCCAGCGTGGCTGTCTGGCAAGCAGGGGGGCACCTGCACCAATGTTGTCTTTGCACTGGTGGACAGACTGACAGAAAGAGAGATGCCTCAAGAAGGACGATGGTGGGATAGAAGCCCTTTCACCCAGGCTGCAGGAAGGACAAAAAAGTTTTTGCAGTGCCAGTTGCAAAGCTGTTTCTGGAGTGGCTCCCTTTGCTGAGATACACAGGTTCGGCCAGAGCCGATGCAACCTATGCAGAAGCGTGCCCCAAGCTCATTGTGTACCCACCCACGGGCAGGCACCTGCATGCCCAGCAGCTCCGGTGCAATACATTTGCAGGACAAGTATATTCTCAGCAGTGCCAGGCCAGACACCTTCCTGGGATAAGCGGTCACAGCAACAGATTTACTCCCTTCCCCACCACAGATTAGGCCTACACCTCCAGGGGCAGCTCCAGTTCCTGCACAGACATCACTGCTGATCACTCACCACCTATTGCCGTGTCCCCAATCACCATATTAATTTTTTTGCTTCTAAATCCTGTGCTTTACTTTAAAAAGCCCCTCTTCTCTCCTACCTGCATCTCCCAGCTGGCGAATGGGAGACCAGGGCTGTCTGCCACAGTGCCCGCTCACTCCCCGCTGCTTCGCAGGGTGCCAGCCTGCCAGTGGAGCATCCCCCCTCCCCGCCTTCCCTCCCTGACTCCCTGCACTCCCACCACCTCCTGACAGCACAAGAGGGGCACCCTGGGGAGGCACTGAGACTGCTTACCCTCCTTCCTCTCTCCCATCTCCTCCTCCTTCTGTGTGGACCCCCTGATGGCATCTATTCACTTACTGGGAGGGACATCAGAGACAACTTGTCTGCCCTGCTGCTGGTACTCAATACCAGTTACCTTGTTTTGAGGGCACTGTCAACCACTCCAGCAGCCTTCCCCTCCCACCCAGCCCCCCAGAGCCAAAAGGAAGAAAGGGGTGGCATTCATCGCAGCTCCCTGCTGTATGTTGTGGACAGGGCATTATCTTCACCCTACAAAGCAAGGATAACTCTTGGCAGTGCTGGGAGAGATGGTGCTTATGGGCACGTAGGTGATAAAGTCAGGTTACTACCTTCCTGCCCTGGCAAGGGACTTTGCTCTTCCTCCTGCCCATCTCCCCTGGGGCAGGGAGCTCCCTGCTTTAGCAAAGCCTGATCTCCCAGGCAGCTCTCCTAGGCTGCAGAGGAGATAAAGATCTTTGAAGCAGGATTTGAATTGAGTCCTCAGCTTGATGATGTCCTACTTAAGGAGAAAGCCAGGGTGAATTAACCCTGATCTCAGCTCACAACAAGATGCACCAACAAGTGATGAGGATTTTGGAGAGAAATAACAAGAGGGACAGCAGACAAATCAGCTCTCAGAGCCTTCTTGAGAGGAGCATAACCAGCTCATATACTTAAGGCCAAAACCCTTCTCACTCTCCCTGTAGGTTACTTGATGTCCCTTCTTCTATTGCCTCTATGATCTCTCAGCAAAGAGCACAGCCTCAGCAACGCAGCCCCAGCAGGGAAGTCCAAGAAAGGCCAAACCCTCTAGGATCATGCCTTTCTTATCTAAGAGCACAGACAAGGGCCATCTGGCCCCAGGATGCTTTCTCCAGCAGTGACAAGCACTGAGGCCTTGGAAAAAGGAGCAGAACCTGCCCAACATACAGTGGTGGCTCCCCAGGTTACTCTCCCAGACAAGTTGAAGACAGTGGATTTCACAAGTTGAACGTGGTCCCTATGAATTTACTAAACCTCACAACATTCCTCCATAAGGATCTTGCCCAGTCTCCCCTTTAACTCCACTTCATAGTTACACTTCATAGCTACACGCTAGGTGCATTTCTGGTGGGGAGAAAGTGGACAGTAAAAGGCCCATCCACGAAGGGAAAGACTGTTTTGCAGTCCTTCCAGTGTGAGGTGTCCCTGTAGGCAGGGAGGAGGGCAGGTCTTCCTCCTCCACACTCCTCTGTAGGAGTGAATGGTAACGAACCCGCCAGGAAAGGTCAGTAGCACTGGGGTGAGGCATATGGGTCTTTCAGTAAGAGCATGCGAGCCAAAATGGGGAGACCATCACTGTGTTTGCTCACATTCAATGTGTCCATAAAACTGCCTAGTGCAAACATCCCACTGTGAGGGTTCACATGTGACGTGACTCACAGTGGGCTCTGAGACGTGTCCCGAGCCCGTGAGCGTGTGAGCCAACCCCACAGGGTGTGCGTCTGTGTGCTGCCTGGCTGTCAGGTCTCCTGCCCACCGGGGTACTTTCCATCTAAACCAGCTGACAGCTGCTCTCCTGAGTTTCCTGGACACCAATAATGTTTTCCCTTTTCTAATCTCCCTGATGTAAATCCATTCACCACGAGTGCCTAGAGACTTTTAATTCCATCAGCATTAAACTCACTAAAACCTCTATTACCAAAAGCTTTTAGGATTTTACCCAGAATCTACAAGTCAGGTTCATAACATGACAGAACTCCACCTCTCTAGGGTGTCTGAGAAATTAATTTGTGCTCTCTAAATGCCAGGTTCACTGGCCAGACATTCAAAGTATCCCCCTTCCCATCAGTAAGCTCCAGTTGCTGATACTACATGGCCATTCCCAGGTGCTAAGCTGTCTCCTGAAACATCCATAACAGCAGGAGAAGAGCCCCCACCCTGTAATAGGCAAGAGCACATCATTTGCCACAGCAGAGCAGTACCAGAGGTTCACAGATGCTGTATTAAGAGTGGACCAGAGGTTCACAGATACTGTATTAAGAGTGGAAATTATCTGTTGCAGTGGTCCCTTGCTGCACTCGTAAAGGGTCACAACACTGATGTTTGCCGGTACCATAAGAAGTGAAAAGGTAGCGTGGTCTCATCTCAGTGTTGCGCACAGCCCAATGATGTAAAAGCACAGGGATTATCCAGCTACACCTCAGTAGAGACAGTGGCTGGATGCCGAGACAAGTTGAAGGTGGTGGTGATGGAAGGGGTAAGACAGCTGTGAGTCAGTGAGCGAGATTTCTAAATGCTATAATACTCCAGAGATGGTGCATTTATCCTTTGGCCCCAGAGGTTCATTGGTTGCTGTAATAGAGCAGAGAGATGCAATCATCTTCTGATCCCAGAGGTCTTTTTAGGTGCTATAATAGAGTAGTGGTGATCAAGCTGTCTCCAAAGCCTTGGGGTTGCTGGCATGCAGCAGGGGTGATGTCAGCGTCTCTCAGCCCCCGCAGTCCCCAGCTCCTGGATTCCAGGAGAGGTGCTGGAGATGTTGCTTCCACCCCAGAGATTCACAGGGGCTGGGATAATGTCAGCTATGAAACATTGCCAAAGTTCCCTCTGGCCATACAGGAGCTTTTAACCCCATGGAAAGGTGTAATATTGACCCCAGGTCTCTCAACACTGGGACACGAGCCCAGCTGCTCCCACTCTATCCACACCAGCTGCAGTGGGTGTAGATCTGAGCTACCCACCAAAACAAATCACAGCTCTAAGAATACAAGAGAGCTCAGAGATCCAGCAATGAGCGGCATGTGGAGATGCTCCTCAGTGTTTGTTTTCCTGGCTTAAAAACATTTCCCTGCACAAGGAGTCACTCCGCTCACACCTCGTGGGTTGCCCAGGAAGGAGATACCCGTACAAAGAGTCTGAGATTTGTGTGTGCTACACACAAATAGCTAGAAATCAAACTCTGTGAACAGGCTCAGTTAGCCAAGCCGTTAATGACTTCAGCACCCTATATCATGTATTCAGTAAAAAAAACCCCAAAACTGGGACCATGCTCCTGGGCAGCGAATGCTTTAGGACAGGGAGGAGGTGTTTACAGGCTCAGCTCCCTACACTGAAGAGAGGAAGAAATAATCAGATAAGGTTTCAGAGTTTCTATAGGCTCAGGGATTTCTCTTTCCCTTCAGCCCCAGCAGATTTTTAATTCTGGGCTCCAGCTTGGCCTGGCAAACGGAAAGGCTGCAATAGCCTGTTATCCTGGTGCTGATTCCTGCATCCATAGCTCAAGGCAGGAGGTGGAGGCATGGGCAATCCCCCAGGAATGTCTGGGAGCTTTCCAGGTTAGGTTTCTGATCCCAGGCAATTTCAAGAGTTTAGCTGGTTTTGGATTTTTTGTATGCGTGTGTGTGTTGTTTGGTTTTCACTGCAACTGAGTTCAAAATCTGAGGCTGAAAATCCTACTTCTTACTATTGACTTCGACATGATTATGCCAGTTTATGTTAGGAGAGAATCTGACCCCATTCCTCCCTGAGCTTGAGGACGCTCCTGAACACATGTGATGCTAGGAAGAAGCTCACTGCTTATGTCCCAGCAGGTGTTATTAAAGTAAGGTGCATGCTGGGGAACAACCATTCCAGATCAGAGAGACGTCCACACTGACTCTCATGAAAGGCATCACCAAATTTCTGGGGGGAGAAGGTGGAAAAAACCTCAAAGCAGACAGATGTGCTTCATTTTCTTATTGGCCGCTACGAGTTGCAGGTTAATATAGGATCTGAAGACTGAACCTGAAGGTTCAGGCTCCAAAACTGGGTTTGTCCTTAGTTAAAGCTCATTTGTGTATTCTTGCTCTCCACAAAAATACACAAGCCTGCTATGAAACTTTCTGAATTCTTGGTCCTGACAAAATCTCATGCCTTAGAGCTCTACAGCCCAATCTTGTGAACGTGAATCCCATGAATTTTAATTTCACTGTGCACTCCCTCACTGCTGTGTGATGAGGCAAGGAACAACAGATGTACTCATAGGTCTTATAATTTTATTTCCTTCCAACATCCACGCCCAGTCCACTGTCTGACACTGGCAACCCTTGTCTCCTCCACCTCTTCACTTGAGGATGTTCACAGGCTTTCTGTCTCACCTCAGAGCCCCTTCAATTCTCCAGCATCCCTTCAGAAACAGGGTGACCCCAGTTTGGCATGCGATTCCAAATGAGGCAACACTGCAGGTGTACCGAGAGCCTTCCAGCTCTTCCAGAGTACTCCCTACCCGCTGCCTCCACAGCCAAACAGCTACTTTGCCTGCTCGAGGGCAGCACAACATGGGGCAGATCTCTGCAATGAGCTCCCTGACATCCCCCCACGCTTTCACTTGGCTGATACCCTTTATTCAGGACCTTTTGGGGGGTATCTATAGAGTTGCAAGTCTGCTCTGCAACACAAATTACTTTGAGAGTATCAATGCTGAGTTTCGTTCACCAGAGCGCAGTGCATTCATTTAACTTAGCTCTCTTTCCCCAGCATTTCTCACAGCCCTTTCTGGCCACAATCAACTTAATAACTTTGTCTCATCTGCAAATTTTCATACGGCATATCTCTCCTCCCACCTTTCCAAGTCATTAAACAATACAGTAAATCACATGGGATTTAGAAGAGAAGCTGGAGGCCACATTAACCTTTAGCCATGGTGAAACTTGACTGTTTAATCCCTTGATTCTTTCAGTCTCCTACTCAGTTTTTGATCTATGTCAATATTTTGTCTCTCACTGACTACTTAGCTCCTTTAGTAGCTCTTGTGCAGGATCTTTCAAAAGCCTTTTGGAAGTCTAAATACATTATATCAGTTGGTTCTCCTTTATCCACTGCTTTATTGACACATTCAAAGAGTTGTAGGAGATTAGCAAGATGCAGTTTTCTTCTGCCGAATCCGTGCTGGTTAGGCTCTATCAGACCACAATCTTCCAGATGTCTTCAAGCATTGCTTTTTAATTATCATTCCCACCAGTTTACCAGATACAGATGCAAAGCTTACTGATCTTTAATTCCCCGGATCATCACTGGAGCCTTTTTTTAAATATAGGTACAACATTTGGTCTTCTCCAATTCCCCGAATCAGTAGCTTTTTTTTCACAAGAGATTGCATATTTTTGTTAGCAGCTCAATCACTTAAGCTCCTTCCAAACTCTCGGATTTAACCATCTGGACTTGATAACTTATTGTTCGGGGAAAGTGGGGGAGGTTTTGTGGTTTTTTCAGTGGGTTTGGGGTTTTTTTATGATTGGCTTTGTCCCAGCACCCATTCTTCTACCAGCATGGTTTCCAACAGTTCCTCATCTAAGCAGATATGGGAAAAGAATCTCACAAACACTGTTGGTAGGGACAGCTGATATAAGAGAAATCATAAGAGAATTCAGCTCCCCAGCAACATCCTAAAAATGGAGATCCTGAGTCACTTTAAACACAGGAGGTGACTGGAATTGATCAGTGCGAGTTTTCTTGGATAACTTCCACCCTGTTCTGACCGACCAGGCTAGTTCTGCTCATTTGTTTGGGTCTCTCGCTGAATAGTGATTTCCATCTTGACCCCAGAAGATTCAGGGCAGGAACGGAGCTAGCTTGATTATATACAGCAATAAAAAGAAAGTGACCTCAGTGCTGGGGGATGCATGAACCTGGGAGGAGATTAAACCCAGCGAGGATGAAAAGAAGTAAATCAGAAGGTGAGCAGAACAATGCTGGGCTGTTAGCTCCATTGATTGCCTTTCAACTGAATCAGCCCCAAGACATGAAACACAATGGGAAATGCTGGGGAACTCAAATAAGTAGCCCCATTATATGAGTGTTTCTCTCTTTGTGCCAGGCTGGTTCTCGATAGCTCTCACCATGCTGGCTGGCTTTAAAAGGCATGGGAGTTCAGATCAGGGCACAGCCTGATGGCCCTGATATGCCACTGACTTCAAGCCACATGGCCCATTGGTCCTACAACAGGGAGGAAGCTCAAGATGGGCAAGAAGAACGCACAGGCTTGTGTCCCAGGTACACCACAGTGAACACATGGCCAGCTGTGTGTACATGTTCACCTGCAAGATTGTCAGCAAGACAACACTGGCATTCCAGCTTCTGGAAACTGCCACACTCCCATCAAAAATGACAGAACACCTGTATGAAATCTACCTACCCTATGACAGACCTGGCATACCTTCCTTACCTGACAGATACATACTTAAGTATATTTCATAAAAGAAGAAGATAAACTTCCATAAATCCCTCTTATCTAATTGCTGCTATTCAGTTCTTACGGGACATGCTGATGGGGCAGTTGTAGAGAAAATTCTGCTTCGTGTAGTGTGTTGAATTCATTCCCTGCAGATATTGCTTATGTGAGGTAATGTGGCCATAAGTATTCCTGGGGAGCAGTCTAAAGGCAAGTCTGTGGCTCCCTCTAAGACCTCACCAACTTCCCTCCAGCACAGAGCAAGGCAATTCTGAGCAGTGCTGGGCAGCACGCTCACCTCCTCTGGCCAGGGCCAGGAGGACAGAGGACATGGGGAGGGGTTTCTCAGCCATGATGTGTCCTCAATATCAGGAGCAGTGGAACATGCACAGGAGAAGACAGCTCAGAGCAGGAGAAGGGAAACTCAGGCTGGTTATTCCCTAGGTTAAGAAGGTGGATGGGAGATGAGCAGTCCCTTGTGCAGAGCTGGTCCTCCTGCCACAGCTTTTCAGACCACATCCATACCCAGTATGAACATGGTCAGGCCAGACTCTAACCTGTAATATCTATAGAAGAGACTTCTACACCACATTGTCACCGCAGGGACATGCTACTCTCTTCCTGCCTCCCTCTCCACCCCTCTCTTCCTTTGCTGCTTCTGCCCTTTTTCTCTCAGATCTTCCCTTGTTCTTAGTGTCTCCATCCCTTCCATAGCCCTATGTGCCTTGCAATCTCCTTTCCCTCCACGGCACCTCCCTCCACCTCCAACAAATGAGGCAGGGCTTACAACCAAATAAGCACAACAGGGATGAGACAGGGGAGGAAAAAGTCTTCTTCATCCCCCGAGTTGCCCAACATGACTCCCTCAGCCTGTGACCTGGCCCCACGCACCAGGCACAACCGTGCTGAAGGTGCCTGTTTGGGCTGGGATGAAGCAGCATGGACGCCCGCACAGGTGCTGTGCTACCTGGTGTGGGCTAAGCTGGGCAGAGAGGTAGCACGAATCCCATCCAGCTGCTCTTCTAGCAAGGCTTTTACTCCTCTCCCTCTCCTCACACACATGGGTCACACATGCATGTGCATCTCGGGGCTGTCCCTGGCTGCTCCATAGTGCCTATGCAGAGGGTGCAAGGGGGAGGTGAAGTGACAGGGACTGGGGATGGCTGGCTGCCAGCCGTAGCCTGTACCAGGGTCCCCTTTGCTCTCCTGACACACACACAGACATGTGGCGTGGCTGCTCAGGGAGGCTCAGCCAAGAAGCCTGCCCTCCACCGCTGAATCCCCGCTCTGTTTCCCAAGTGACAAGCCACAAACTCCCTTTCTCTTCCCAAACAAACAGAGGCTTGAGTGAATCAGTGCCTCAGCCATGGCACACAGCACCCCGGTCATTATGGATTCTCCTCCAGCATCCAGCCCCCTGCGAAGGTCAGCATGCAGCCATGCCAGCAGAGAGTCCGCAGGCTGCACCTCCCTTTCCCCACAGCATCCCTTTGTGCAACCTGAAGCACCATGCAAACAGTAAGCATACCTTCATGTCCCCCTTCCCCATCCCCCTCCTCTCCCTCCGTGTTAGTGGCTACAGCCTGCCCCATGTAAAGGTAGGGGAAACTGAGGCACAGCATGATAACTGCTGAGAGACCTCACTGGGATTAGGATTCAGGAGTCCTTAGCAGCAAGGTTTTGTAGGCAGTGTCATCTCTTGGCTTCAACCCCCAAAAGCTCATCTTGCTGGGCTTTAAAGTAAAGCTGGCTTCAGGCTGCAAAACTTGGTCAGCAAATGCTCCTCCTTATCACAAGAGATTTGCACACACAAGCATGAGGCGAACCACTCCTCACCACTTTCCTGCCCTTTTCCTCACCCACAAACAAAACCACCTCCCTCAGCAACACAAACACCTGAGTGACAGATCTGGAAAAAGTCCCTGCAGTGTAACAGTAAGGGCTTGTGCTCCTACTCTGTCCCAAGTGAGCACCTGCCTCCAATGGGGCTGCCTTGGCTCCCACCCATGGTGCAACCCCATTTTCCACCAACATGGTCCTGTAAGGAATGATAACGCCTCTCCTGGGCCCCAGGCACTGACCACAGGGCTGTGGGGTGGTCAGGGATGGAGAGCAACATCCTCCTGCTGAGACAATGCTTCCCTCCCCTTCCTCTTCAGCACAATGCCTGCCTTCCTCCCAGCTGGCATCGTCCTCTTGTCCCCGTGCACACGCTCTCCAGGGCAGTATGCAAGACACCGCTCAAAAACACTTGGGGAGAACCAGGCAGAGATGTGGCCACCAGCCAGAGGATGTACTTGTCTCTCTAGGATCTCCCTGGACATGGGGTGGTGCTAGGAGAGATGGAGCTACAGAAAGCCGGGTTTCTGCCTCGCCATGCCTCACTTCTCAAGGAACCCAGGAGACAAGGGCTGTTGTAACTCCTGAAAGGGGAGGGCAGCTGCCCCATGTGGGACATGGCTTGCTCCCTGCTAAGACTGTAATTCAACCCTCTTTCAAACCGGCTTGCCCAAGAGAAGAGACTGAACCGGGCTGGCTGCAGCACGCAATTGCATCTCTCAAATTAGCCAGAGCACACACAATCTGGAGTGCATGCCAGATGTGGAAGGACAAACAACACTCGAGCCAGCATCAAGCTAGAGTGGTGCAGACAGATAATACCCAACGCAACATAAACCTTGCCAGTACAGAGTTAAGCCAACATTGTTTTCTAAACAAATCTGAAGCAGCAGAGTGAGTTCATACTGGATCAGCATTTTCTACCACGTAGCCGCAGCAGTTTTGACCCAGCACCAAGCTCCCTAGAGCTGGATTTATTGTCTTGTCCACCCTGAGCCACTGCCAAAGCCATGTCCTGAGAGGGCTGAGGAATTTAACTGATGCCAAATGGCTTCAGAGGCCCCATCTGGGAGGAGCTTGCTTTCTGTGAACTCCCCAATAACGAAACCGAGAGTGACTGCATGGTCACGCTCCCTGCCGGGCTCCGGCCAAGAGGAAGAGTGACACATCAACAACGCTACAGTCATTCTGTCACCCACAACACACACACTCTGAAGGGTGTGAACCACAGGGGAAAAGATCACTTCACAGTATTGTCAGCTGGCAGCAGCATCTAGAAACAATCCCACCAGGGAACATCAGCCTTTCCTGAGTCTGCCCGAAGCTACTCCTGCCCAGCACAGCGTGCACCAAGGGGTCACGAGAGATAGGAAGTGCTGGAGAGGTAGTGAGGAAGGGGTGCTGCTGAAAGAGGGAAAAGCAGGGCTCGAGGTACCCCAAAAGAGGAAGAAAACCAGCTGGTGCCACCAGACAGAAGTTGAAGGCAGTGCTTTGGATGGAGGGGTCTGTCAGGGTGGCTCGAGAGAGGGACACTGGGGAGATCCTGTGGTGGCAGCAGGGCGAGGCACTGGAAGATGTACCCTCTCTGCTGGTATCACCAGGTGGGACCTGGGCAGGAGGGGAACAACCCGTCACCTCCTTCAGAGGGACACCACACAAGCACCCCTGCCAGGGCTGCGCTGCAGCACGGGCCCTGCCAGCCCCTTCCCCTTGCAGAAACGGGGCAGCCTCAAAATCTGACTCAGAAAACTGCAGCATCTGCCAGAGTCTGTGCAGAGCCTGAAACCACAGCCTGGCAGGTGCGAACCCCCAAACCTCCCCTCTAAAATCCTCTCCTCTGAGGATACCCGCTGCCTCGCCAGCAGCTCGTTGCTTTAGGGTCTTATTCTGGGGACAAGCACCCCCAGGCACGTCTGTGCTCCTCAAAAGCCGGCAGCATGGCTGGGCCTGCCCAGGCGATGGGAGAAACAGCTGCTCCCCACTGCCCTCCCGTCCCCGCGCCGCAGCAGCTCCAGCAGCATGGAGACACGGCATAGAAATAGTGTGGCTGATCTTCCTGCCCTCACCGCAGAGGAGCTGGGGAAAGGGGCACCGAGGGCAGCCCCAGGCGGCGGGAAGCCCTTTCAGGTGCTCCCAAGAGCTTTGCGCCCCAAAATGGGTCAGGCTCAGCACAGGGCCCCTTCACCGCCTGTGCAGGGCACACGGCGTTCCCAGCTTATGAAACACACTGTCTCCGGCAGGAAAACATCCCTTCCAGCCAGGCAGGAGCACCAGGGGACAGCAGATAATCAGTGACAAAGAGCATGCCCATCACCCCAAAAGCTGTGCCAGGATGGGCTGGGTATTCGGAGGAGGTACGTGGCTAGGAAATGGAGGCCAGCACCCTCCTCGGGGAATCAGGATACCCAAAATATCCGTCAGATGAAGAGGGAGGCGGACACAGACACACACACACACACGCCCCCCCCACTTCTGCATGCCCCGCTCCCATCAGCGTGATGCCCACTCCTGCTCTGCTGCGAGCTGCGTCCCCGAGGGGACCCAGGCCAGGGCAGTGGAGCCCAGCCATGTGGCCAGCCGAAGCAGCCCTCTGCTCCGCTGCAGCAGCCTCGGCCCGGCTGCCCCTTCTCCCCAAAAAAAAAAAGAGGAAGGGGGGGAGTAAAAACGCCGTAGGGAAAAGAGCAGACAGGTGTCTGCCAAGGGAGGGATGGGAAAGGAGGGAACCCGCTCGGGACTGCCTGCAAAGGGACCCGCAGCGCTTCCCCCTGATGCTCCCCAAACAACCCCTCCCCGCACACGCATGCGGAGCTGCATGGAAAAGGGGTCGGAGGGGAGGGAGCAGCTCTCCATTAGCAGGGGGGAAGGCCTGATGAAAGCCTAGATTGTGCCACAGCGTCGCAGAAACCCCTGCCTTTCCCCTCCCTCGCACCTCTGGGGAACGAGCAACCAGAGGGAGGGAGGGAGAGAGGGATGGAGAGCGGCGCACTGACATAGGTGCCGAGGCTGGCTTACCTCGCGGTGCCCGTGCTGGGGCTGCCTGGGTGCGCGGGAAGTAAATCCAGGGTTCTGCTCTCCTGGGCAAGTGCTGGGAAAGGCCTCTCCTCAGTCACATCAAGGAGCAGCCTGTGAGTAGGTGCTCCAGCTCACCGCTCGATCGAAGCTGCCATGGATTCATTGCGAACGACTTCGCCTTCTGTGAGGAGAGGAGGAAAGGGGAGGGAAAAAAAAAAAAAAAAAGGAAAAAAAACCACCAGCTTTAAGACTTGGAGGGTAGATTCACTTCTTTCTTAGGTTTCCAATGGCAACTGAATATACCACAGATGAAGATCCAGGGTGTGTGTGTGTGTGTGTGAATGTGTGTGTGTGTGGGAGGGACGGAGAGATGCACAGCTGCTGAGTCCACAGGCAGAGTGGGGTGTGAGCTAGTCAGGGCGCATCGGCGGTTATGGGAACAGACAACTGGACACAGGCAGCAGAGCAGACGGACAGACAAATGGAAAGAGATATAAAGGATGGAAAGAGGAGGGCCTGTATCCTAAGAGCCTAGCTGTCCCACTACACACAAAAAGAAGACAGCACCTGGCCCGGTGCAGGGCAAGGTGCTGATGGAGCTGCACCAGGAGAAGGTGTAGTGTGCCCACACAGGCAGCCACAGACACGCCACCTCCCAGCCCTGCTCACATCACCTGGACATGCCCCCCTGCAGGCACACTGATCACACTCAGACTGCTACACACACACACACTCTTACCAGCCTTTTCATACCCCCAAGCACTGCCTTGCGTCTATCCCCTAAAAATTCAGAGTCCCTCCAAAGGGTGAGGTGCTTCTCTTCTTGACATACATCTTGCACCGACAAGGTTGCACAGCTGTATTAACATGCATACATGATATTTCAGACAACCATCACACAACCAGATCAACTCCACCCAGCCTGTTCCACCACTCATATGAGTACGCAGCAAAAACATTTATATACAGCACGGCGAATACTGACCACTGCACAAATGCACGCTGAATATCTGAACATAGCTACTGCACACAAACTCCCGACCACTTACACGTAACTGTCACTGCACAAATGCACATCGTGTAATAAGCCCACCTCCATATCAAAGACCAGAAAAAGTGCCATGTACACACTCACACACACACACACAAACATCTACATCAGTGCAAACAGCACACCAGCATATCACAACGCACACATCTATAAGAAAACAAAAGCACGTAAAACATCTTCACGTGCTTAGGAAGAAAAGTCAAGCAAGCACCACTGGCTGCATATCACACACAAATATACTATGCTTACAAATTGCCTGCAGCATACAAACTGATCGCATCAGATACTGCTACCTACCTAACTCAGCCCACACAGTGGCATACCATCCTTCTGGATCCTAAACGCTAGCCCCAGCATAATCAAACACCAGCCATATTCTGTCACATGGAAAACACAAATACTCATCAACATCCAACACAGGCAGACAAACACAAGCTACACATGGAACACAGACAGCCAGCATCACTCACTCAAAGAAAATGACATCATTGAAAAGTTATGAAGCTGGAACTCACTTTGGAGACAGCTGTATTATTCTGTACACCTGCACAGTTGCACGTGCACGCACACGTACCACTGCCACACCAACTCTGCTAAAACTGCCTGAAATCATCCCGGTTTTTTACACTTTCTCTAGTTCTGCCCATTCTACTGTCTCCCAGCAAAGCCCATGTTATCTGTCCACTGACACACGTTGCAGCTCCTGGAGGCAAAGTCTCTGGAGCAGAAAACCTGGAAAAGCATCCACACTCATCCCTTCTCCTTTCCTCCTTTCTTCTGGTGTTAGATGTGCATAATTTGCATGCAAAGAAGAGTCCTACCAGCCCCGAATACTCTAAAATTGGGTGATGGTGGCATCAGGGGACGTGACTGCAAACCCTAAGCATGGTAAAGAAGTACATAAACCCTTATGGGAAGCAGAGATTTGGCCAGGAAGCCACCAGCTTCTCCCAGACCCCAGGAGAGACAAGGAGATGCAGGAGGTGGGTAAGAAGGGGCAAAGGAAGGAGGGAAGATTGGCCCAGCACCAGGGATGGCATGGCGAGAGCTCTGCCGGGCTTGTTTAAGAAGCTTGGTATTATCACAGCATGATACTACGAGTGATGGCAGAGAGCAATCAGGGTTTGACATCAGGGCAAACACATGTACCTGTGTGCCCCCGGGGAAACGGGAGAGGTACGGGAAAGCATGGGGTTTTGGCAGGGGCATTGAAGCGTACATTGCAATAGCCTTTTCCAGGAACTCCCTGCCCTCCCACACATCGTGTGCCGCAGCACCCTGCTTCCACAGCTCTTCACCAAACACCCTCCTAGCCCCCTTCCCAGCGCATGCAAGTACCCCTTCCCCACCATTACTCAGGCAGGCAAACTCTCCACTCCCCAAAGCCACCTACTTCACACCTTCCCCCAGAGCGCTCCCACCTTCCCACGCACGCCACCACACTCATGTTCGTGTGGCAGCACGAGAGGAGGCAGAAGAAGCATGTGGGAAAGCCCCCACCAGCACCGCAACCCCTCCAAACCACCCCCTCTTCCCCTCTACCTCCACCACCACCACCACCACTCACTTCTCAGAAGTGCTTTGAAGGAGTAAAAATTTCCTCTCTCTCAGTTAAACTTGGCCCATGCACCCAGGCAATTGCAGCTTGCAAGGAATGTCTGTTCCTCAGCATTATGCTCAATTGTACCTGCATGCCTCTTCCCACAAACATCCATTGTGCATTACAGGAGATGAATAATGCAGGCTTGAAAAGGGACAAATAAGAGAGTTATTTGGGCCTGGGCAAGACACGTGTACAGAGCAGAGTGGAGGTGGAGTTGCCTCATTTGGTCAAAGCTAACAGATGCTGCCAAACCTGGAAAAGCCACCATGGCCTGAAGTGCTACTTGGGTTAAAGTACGGTCATGAGGGCAATTTAAAGAGGCTTTTGGACTCAGGATTTCTAGTAGGTGCTGAAAGGTAACGCAGAGCTGTCACGTGTGGGTAGACAAGGAGGATCTTCATCTCAGAGATACTTAGCACTGAGCTAAACAGCTGAAGAGAGTCACTAGTGGAAAAGGGAACCATCATCCTAAACTGACCTCCAAACCATCTGCTCCTCTGCTTCAGGGGCATGGAAGACGCACCATGACTGGCTAAACAAAGGAAAATGGAGAGTGAAAGCAAGGCAAGCGGGAGCCAAGGGGGATGTGAATGCATGTTTGCACGTGTGCGTTGGTGTGATGTTCATCTTGTTCATCTCAAAGGGATGTGCTTTGCCTCACCTTCACATGCCTGTTTTGTGCTGGCAAGCAAGGAAACCTGGAAGACATAAAAACATGTGTGTCTGTCAGTGTCGCCATGCGTGAGTCCATCTGCATGGGATAATGCTGAAAGTGGGGAACATGGACAACGTGGTGTTGTGTGTGCACATGGGTGTGCAGGAATGTGTGCCTTCTGGTGAGCATTGGTGTGTTGGTGCTGTGCATGTGCCTGCTGTGGGCAGTAGACTCCAGGTATTGATGCATGGGACATGTATGTGTATGTGTGTTCATCCAAGTGCTGTACTACAGGGTGAACAGTGTATATGTGTGTGAATCTCTTCTTTGCTGAAAACATTGGTGTATTTGTGAGGTGTCACAGGGAGCGATGAGTCCTCTATGTGTTTGTGCATTTGTGTGTGTGTGGCAGCATTTATGTCTCTGTGCAACACCGATGTGTTACTGTGCACCTGCAAAGCGAGCATCCTTGTGAAAGTAACGCTATGAGTACAGCACAAAACTATGGTACCTGTGCACGTGTTGCATGCAGTCTTGGGTGCATACAGGTTTGCAGTGACGGGCTCCCTCTCTGGGTGGAACAGACACTGTCCATCTGGCTCATGCACTGCCTCTCCTCCTGGTCTCTGCTTTTCCTTTCTCACTTTTCCTCAGTTCCCCTCGCTCACTGGCAGCAGCATACTCTGCCCCGGGAACCAACTCCCACACACCAACTCACAGCAAGGGAACTCCTTTCCTTGCAGTTCCCTGGTATCTTCCCATACCAAGAGCCAGAAAGTGAAGAAAAACCTTGCTGGGCAACCTGAACTGGACCTATTCTCTTTCCATGTCCTTGTCACCCATTTCCAACACCCAGGAACTACATCACAAACCCACAAACTTTTACCCCCAAACTCTGAGTACCGCAAACCAGACTCATGGCTCACATCCAAGCCATGGGCCATCTAAAGCTGAGGCAGCTCAGGTAAGGCAGCTTAAGGTAAGGGAGTTAGGAGACGGCAGTCCCTATAGCCAGGAATACAGAGAGGCTCCCACAGCTACAGTGATACCTGTTTGATTTTCATTTCCCCAGCCAGAATCACACATAGCTGGGTTTGGTGTAAGACACCTTTTGCACAACTTGCAGTCAGCATGGCTCAAACTCACACTTCTGGAGCCAGAGGAACATATCTTAGTTGCTCTGTCATTGTTCCCACATCAGAAGGCTAAACCTTCAGCCAGATCCCACATGTACTGAGTAACCTCCAGGCTAGGATCCAAAGCATGGAGCCTGCTCACCTGGAGCATCTCCTGGGGCAGTGGGACTTGACCGAGAAGAAATCCCCAAAGCCATTTCTTTATTCCCTTAACCAATGCTGCAGATCACTACTTTCCTCCCAAACACCCTACCCTCAGCTCTGCATGTTTGTTCCAGGGCTGATCTAAATTACTCGACTCCCCAGACTGAAATGCAAACAACTGGCCTCAATTTCAGGCTTTGCTTTTGTCCTGTATCCCAGTCTGCACCTATTCCCTCTGGAGGACAAAACTAGCACACAGGACCCAGTTGTGAAAATATGCACACCTTCCCTGGAAGTCTTCGTGGGCTCCCAGCAAGACCCAGTTTCAATCCAGGCCCAGGATCTTACAGGTTTGCCTTGAAAATGCAGCCTAACACTTAAGGTACATCTATTTTGTGTCAACTGCAATCCTGAATCTGTGCTATCCACAAACCCTATACGCTGAAAGCCTAGCCTCTAAGCTCAATTTTATCCCCTTTAATTTGTCCCCAGGTTTCTTCTGAATAGAGACCCAGCCTTTCACCTTGTTGCTCACCAGCAAGGCAGTGTACTCTCTACATATAAGAGTGCTTAGAGCCGGATCCCTTCCCCTATGTTTTCCGCACACCATACAACACAACAGGCTGGGAAAGTCCAGCTCTCTGATCCACCAGGCAGCAGCAAACACAACCCACAGTGCAGGTCTCCTGGAGCCAGGCTACGTTCTTCCCAGGGGGTTTTCCCCAGAGAGAAGCCCTGCTCATGGCTAACGTAGTTTGGTTGACCTTTTCACTGCTGGCAATCACGACCAGGAAAAACAGCACTTTGTGTTAATATTTAAACGCCCACTACAAAAAGCACGGGGCCAGCTTCAGCGCCTGTTCGGGGCTCCCCCTGTGCAGCACCACCAGCATCACTACTCCACTCACCCCAAATCTTTCCTCACCTTGGGGTCTCTTCCCCCAGCCCTGCACCCTTCTCCCCCTTTCCCCATGAGCAGCTCCTGCCGATGCCTTTCCTGTGTCCTGCCCTGCAGCCTCACCAGCTTTCCCAGCTCCGCTGGGCTTGCGGAGAGCGAGCCCCTCATTATCATTCAAGCTGGATTCTCATTAGGCAGAAATGCCCCTCCAGGAGATCCATTAACAGTCCATAAGGTTAACTTAATCCAGCCAGTCTTGTGTGGTCTCTGCCCAAATTCCCTATTACATTAACAATCTTGAGCCTTAATTAGCATGTGAGGCAGAGGTGGCATTATTAATGGAGATAATACGGAGCATTAAGAATAAACAGGCCAGGCTGTCTCTCCCCCACCATGCATGCAAATCCTCTTCTGTACGGGAACGGTGTGAGCTTCCCCCACGGGCAGCACACGCTGAGGGGCTGGGGTGCCCCAGACCGAAAACAAGCCCTGGGATGTGCAGCCAGGCTGGTGCAGGAGGATGGTGGAGAGGAAACAGGATCCCAGAGAGCCTTCCTCTGCTCTGGAGAAGAAGCTCCTGCTAATGAGAGGACGACGGTGTAGCAAGTCCTGTGAGGGAAATCCTTGCACTGGGGAGGAGCAGTCATGTCCCTGGCTAATCCAGCCAGATAGGATATCTTTCTGAGAGGCTTGGGAAAGCAGAGGCCAAGGTTGTGTGAATCTCCATTCCCTTGAACGCTCAATTCACACTGCCATATGTGTGCACACAGGATAACGTGGTGGGTGTATGCCCTTGCACACAACGTGCAAGGAGGGGATGTCTGCCTGATGGGAAACTGGCTGTAGTACCTGGCTGCAGCCAGGGAAGATGGTCCTCATGAGACCCCTTTCTCACCACTGAGCCCCAGTACACTGAGTACCCAGTACAGGACAGAGGGGGTTCAGGTGAGGGAGGGAAGCAGTCACCAGCGGGATCAGTGGACAAATGGACTGGGGCTCCTGCTCAGACCCTGGCGAAGGGACGGGCCCCTCTTGGGACAGGCTGGTGGCTGGGTCAGCTTGGTCATCACAAGTGAAGGGGCAGCCTGGTGCAGACCCTCTCCCACCCCAGGCAGAGCCAACCGCTCCCCGGGATGGAGACGCCCTGGGTGAGAGGAGGGGAGAACTGGTGCTGCCAGCAGCAGCAAGGCACTGGGGGAGTAAGGGCCACAAACTGGTCGGGGCTGCACAGTGTGCCAGCAGGGCTATGCGAGGAGAGCTCACGTATGGCCGGCTGCCCTTCCGTCATCCCGCAAGCCTGACGCTTTCTTCTAAAACATGCGCTTCCAAAAGCATAAGACAAAACAGGGGGGGGAGGGAAGCAGAAGCAGCCATGCCAAGGAAGCAGAGTCTAATGACAGCGCCTCTGGACTGTTAATTCACACCTCCAGCAGCACCCAGCAGGCTGGGGAGGGAGTGGGAAGCTTGCCGTGGGGACCTGCACCCGCAGGGAATGGCATCCTGCCTTGTTCCTGAGGCCTGACCCACGCTATTCCAGCTGTACATAGCTCCGTTGCGACCAGCGTGTCCCTCTAGGCTTGCGCCGGGGGCAGTGATCCCTGAAGCACAGAGCGATATGCCCTGTGCCTTGACCCTACAGCACCCGGCCGGCGCTGGGGAGCCTTGCTTCGCAAAGAGCGGTGCTGCAGGCTGAGGCTGCTCTCTCCCAGGGCAGCGTCAGGACTGTGCTCAGCATCAGCCCAGCTGCCTTCACGTGCCCAGAGGCGCAGTGGGCAGAAGGCAATGATGGAGGCCCCCGAGCAGAGCCCAGCTCTCCCACTCTCCAGCACAGGCAAGCTCCCACTCCCCCAGGCCCACCAGCCAGCCCCTGCCAAATCCATTTGTCCAATCTTGCGCTTTCTACTAATCCTGTTGAGCCATCCTTTAAGTTGCTCTGAGGCAGAGTTAGAAAATACAACCGATGCCTTAAGAAGCTTCCCCTGACCTTGCTCAATTCAAGATAAAGGGCTTTGATTTAAAAAATTACAGTGGGGGTCTGTCACTGATCCATCGCATGGATTAAAGGAAAACAAACAGAGACACAGGATGCAGCCAGTGTCAGGTGAGCAGACAGGGAAGGGAAGAAAGGTTACAACCAGCGTGGGGGAGGAGAGAGAAGAAAAGGACAGAAAGTGAGAGGGGAGGCAGAAAAAATGCCTTCTCCCTCACCATCTCCGCACTTGCCTACTGGCAGAAAAGCTTTATACACACATGGTGTGATACAACATGTCCCACTACCGTCCTTGGTCTGTAAGGAAGAACAAAGCAGCTGCACTGTCCCGTGGAGTGGCCAGGCTGGGAACAAGCTGCTGGGACTGGAGAAGAGCTCCTTGCCCCACGAGAGGCACCAGTGGGGAGCAGAGACTGAAATCTCAAGGCATAAATGGCTGCTACAGAGGTCTCGTGACCACTGTCCCTCCTTCTGATGCTGTTCAGGCCTTTCTGCCTTCACCCCTTACCCCTTCCTTCACACCAAATCTCTCCCCTCGTCTCCTCCCCTTCCTGACAGTACTGTCCCTCACTCTCCCTGCTGTCTGTCCTGTCCCAGGTCACATACGACAGCATCTAAGCAGACTTTCCACCACTCACTTCAGTCCCCTACAGCCCTTAATTCAAAGGTTACTCAGAACAGTTTTCCTCTGTAGGAAATGCCATAAGGGCTACTGAGGGCACCTTCTTCTTTCCCTGCACCCTCGGATACCACAAGGTTGTTGCACCCCACAAGGGCCTTTTTCTTTCTGGCATGAGTCTGTTTCCTCCTTCTGAACCTATTCTGTTTGAAGACCATTCACAAGATGGCTGATGTTTCATTTTCATTCATCTATTCTCCATCACCTGGCTGAGGGTCTCAGCTAGCCAGGAAATAGAAGAAAATAATTTCAGCAAGGGTTTTGTCAGTAAGTCTGTTAACCTGCCATAGAAAAGCCTTGTCCTGACCTGGGAGCTGACTTTTGGGTATCTCCTTCAAGTGGGTCAAGATGTCCCTGTGCCATGCTTAGGCCTGAGAGCCTCCTCATAGGCAGTCCATGTCCTCTTAGGTTCTCCTCCGACTCTCCTCCACTGCCCATCACACCAGCAGAATATCCAAGCCATATTTTCCCAAGACCCTTGTGTCTACAGACTGTCCCACCATCAATCTGCTTATCTGAACATCCTTCAGTCAGAGCCCTGATCAGATCCCCATCAACCCTGGCCTTTCAATTCCCTCGCTCATTCTGTATTGACTAGTTCCACTCCTGCCTGCACTGACCACCATTGCCCACACTCAGAGAAGCTATCCCCACATCCCAAGGTCCACTTCAAAATTCCCTTTCTTATTGTTCAAGCCTCCTAGGATCCTGGTCAGACCTGCCTTGATGGTCAAGGGCACCCTCAACTGGTTTCAAAGTTTTTGCCCAGCTTCTTCACCTCCTCCTACACCATGACACTGCAACTGACACAAAAGTCTTCACCTGTGTGGGACCTGGAACAGCTCATTTCTGCGATGTCACTTCCCACCTAGCAATGCCCCATGTCCTTCCATCACTATAAAGCTGCACTGCTGTAGCCAAGAAAGAGGCAGCTGACAGATGCAGAAAGATGAAAGGTGAAGGGCTACTGGAGAAGAGACAATATAGACCATAAAATAAGATAGGTCTATAAAACCACAGATAACACAGGAAGGGTAGAGGGGACAGGTGTTAACTATCTCTTCCCACCCAAGAATCAAGGGTCAGGAAATTAAACCAGAAAGTAACAGGTTCAAGACAAATGACAGGAGGTCTTGCATTGCACACTGCATGTCCAGGCTGCAGAACTTCCTACCGTGAGATTTTGTTGATGCTAAAGCTTTACCTGACTTGAAAAACTGGCTGGACAAATCCAGGGAAGAAACAAATCCAGAGACCTATGAAATGTACAACAGATCTTCTAGCACAAGGTCCCTCAGCCACACATCACTGGAGGCTAGAAGAGCGTTCAGAGGAAGCGCTCCTACACAGTTGTCCCGTCTTTGTGCTCTTCCCCCTTTCAGCCACTGTTGGAGATACTGGACTGGAAGGATTCCAGACCTGGCTTAGTAGGGTCCTTCTTATATTCCTATGGCTTTCCATAGCCAGGCTGACCCACAAGTCACTGGCAAATAGTAGCTATGAGTAACAGTATCATTTTGGTGCCTTAGATCATACTGGAGATGGATGGACAAGGGCACAAACAACAGAGCCCATTCCAAAAAGAGTTTTATTTTCCCTCTGCCCTAAAGCTGGAAGGAGGCCTGAGGTCATTTAAACCAATCATCCCAGTACAGATCTTTGCTGGGAATAACACCTGTGCTTGAGTGCTAGCCTCCTCGATGCCTTGTTCCAGACTTTTTAAGACCCAATCCCCTTTCCCTGTTGATAAACACAAAGCCCTTTCAGCAGACCATCTGTAACAGGGCCAACCTCCTTGAATTCCCTTCCATTTCCCTGACCTGTCTATCACACTATTCACGGCAGCCTCTCCACGCTAATCCTTTTATTATGATCTGACTCAATTTTCCTGGCCTGTGACTGCAGTGGGGAAAAAAAGGAGGGGTGTTAATCCTTCTGACCTTGTTGTCCCAATTCTGGACCAGCTGTGACTAGGAATTCAGAGGAGGGAAGTCTGATCCTTCTGACCCTGTTGTCCCATGCCAAGCCATCTTTTTCTGGAAAGAGGGAACTGCTCGCTTTGGTAGGTTCAGCCTGTAGCGTCCGAGAAAGTTGTTGTGGCAAAGTCCCTTTTCACCTACAGGCACTTCCCACAGGATTGCTTCCTAGACTACCTCTCCAGCCAGGGAGGATGGAGAGATGGAGGGAATAACATCCTCCACCAGACTCCATTTACTCATTCCTCCTGTACCACCTCGCAGCTCCATCAACAACAGTGTTTGCAGGTTCCCCCCAGCCATAAGACAGGGAATCAATAAAAGGTGAAAGACAATCAAACATCTCTGAAAATTTTGCTGGCAATGCTGCATATGAAGAAGAGGCCTTGCAGGTCACTCCACCTCCACGACTGGCCAAGTCTAGCGTGTTCCCTCCACCCCTTTGCACCACCATACATTTCCTGGTTGCAAGCAGTTGCGTCCCCATAAACCTGCCAGACTATTTCATAGTCAATCTGAGCACTCACACCAGGAAGCTTGCATGTATCCTCAGAGCCAGCCAAATATTCTCCTCTTTGCTCAGCCTCATCCCATACCTCTGACTTTACCCATCTCTTGCCACCTCAAATAATCTCTTCCTCTCCTCGGTGTTTACATTACAGTCCTCAAATACTTGTAAACTGTTATCATATCATCATTTAGCCAAGCTCTACATACTTAGTTCTTTTAATTGCTCCTCATAAATAAGTCCCTCCAGCCCTTTCATAATATTTGTTGCTCTTCTCTGAATTGCCTCCAATTTATCACCCTCTTTCACCTAGCATAGCACCCAGGTCTGGATGCCAGGTTTTCCAGACTGGTCTCACTAAAGCTTTGGAAATAACATGAATCAGGCCTCCCTTGTGCTTCAAGGTTTGATGTTTCTGGTTGTACTTGAGTGCATAGATGTCAGGAAAGCTAACTTACTTCATACATGGGGCACTCAAGACTGTCTCTTAAAGCACAGGACCTCTCCCCAGGCAGAGGAAGAAGCAGCTTCATGAGAGGTGGGGAGAAGAAGATACTTGGACAGGTAGGATGGATGTCCTCCAGCTGAACATGGCACACAACTACAAAGACTTACGTACTTATACACCTCAAGAAGAGACATCAAGTCCAAGAGATGGAAAAGGTGCATATCCACACAGACACACATGCTCACTCCACAAATAAACCCACATACAATTACCTGCATCACACACAGGTGCATACACAAATGCACACAGGAACACATATATACGGATAATACAGATGAAGCTGAGGAGGGAATGACATACATGCTCACGCAGACTTCGTGCATGCACAGATGTAACCTTGTCCACACAAGAGGATAGGACAGACGAGGCCTAGCAGAAAACAGTTCTCTCCCTGTTCACAAACATGCATGTTCTCATGCACAAACCAATGTTCCCAGAGGAAGGATAGCTCATGGAGTCCTCATAGTAACCTAAAAATACACAGGCAGCTCTGACCCATCTGGTCTACAGATTGAGCACATGAGCCATGTAAAGCATGAATACAAACATATGACACCTTGCCTTAAGGCAGCTGGTAGCCTGTACACCATCCTGAGACAGTCTGCACATCTATAGCGCCTTCTATGGTGATTAGCTTATCAGCCAAGCCATTCAGATATCAGGTGAGTGCTGAGGCCATTCAGAAGTCAGGTGAGTGCTGAGGAGTATAGAGGGGAAGGAAGGGACTTCCCCACAGGCCAGTTGTGGCACAGCTAGGGTTCCCTCCCGCTACTTTGTGATCCCCTCTCCAAGTCATGTTACTGATGATCCTTCCTTACAACAGTATTTACTCCATCTCTCTTCTGTAGGACTAACTGACACCTACGGGAGTCAAAAGCACCCACCATTTCTCGCAAACAGTCTTTCCCCTACAGCTTACCAAAGCCTTAAGCTTGTGTGTGGGTGTCACTGTGCAGGGAAGAACTTGTGTTCTTGGCCCTCAGACACATGGTTTCACCTTTGTGAAATTCGTGTTGCACCATCAGCTCCCCAAAGCATTGCCTGGAACAAAATTCTATGCTAAAGGGCTTAAAAGCTGGAGATGGACCCCCCGGAGTGACTGCAGATGGGAAGGAACGGCCCCAGCACATCAGCTGGGTCAGCACAGGAGGATGAATGGGTGTCACCTTCAACAGCAGGACAGATTCTCCTACGGGGTTTTGATCCCATGCTTATCTTCACGGCATCTGGTGCTATGCTATAAGGCACCATGTAGCCACCGTGTCTACCCAAACCAGGGCTGCCTGGGAATCTTAAAGACTCCCTGCAATTGGCAACATCTAGGAACCAAACCCATCAAGTCATTCACCCCAACCTGACTCCTAATAGCTTGTTTCCCACCCCTTATAATGCCATGGAAAGAGTGACAACTGCCCTTCCCTCCTTCTGTACCTCAGCTGGTCAGCTGGAACTGGGTTTCCTCTTGGCTTGTGAGTGTTGAGCAAATGAGGTCATTTCTCCTCAGTGACAGAAAATTAATTGGTCAGTCCTGTCTGTGAGAAAAGTGGTTCATCTCAGGCAATGGCTAGGTACCCCTGAGCTCCCAGGAGACCCAAAGAACTGATATAATCCCTTAAAGAGGAGGTCAGGGAACAGCAAAGCAAGCCACAAAACTAACACCAGCTGGGGAGCACAGGAAAGCCAGAACACAAATGCAGCTCTGCTAAAGTGAAGCTGTAACCGCTGCCAGACCATCTCACCACTGAAGCAAGCACAACAGCAGTCCCACAGTCATCGTCACCTCCAAAGTGCCAAGCTTGACTCATCTGTGGCTTTAAATACAGTCTTCATCTGGTTCACAGCTGCAGGAAACCCATCCTGACCCAGCAGATAGAAAGGGCTGAAGGTGGGTCACAGCCCTTTGGTCTGCTCCCTGAGCTCTGCACTCTCCCTTTCCAGCCCAAAAAGAGGACTTCACTCCCCCAGCACAGGAGGTGGCTCCCATGCGTTCAGCCTGCCTCCCTTCAGTAGCTCAACTCCACATCCTCCTTCACCCCTCTTCCCACACAGAAAAGCATCTGCCCCAGCAGAACCCCGAAGAGAGCTCAAGCACCCGCTGTAACTCAGCATCAGGACCAGCCCGGACAATCCCCACCAGCAGAACCCACAGTGCTACCAGGCAAGCTCCAGCTTTCCCCATACCTGCCAGCAGCCTGGGATCCCTCACTGTTCATGACAGCTCTGCTCTTCTATGGAGGAGAAAAGGAAAAGCTCCTCTGTTCCCAGAAAAGAGGATATTTTCCTGGCGCACATATGCTCTGCACCTAAGCTGCTCCTGTCCTACTCTGGTGCCGGGGCATGGGTGAAGGCTGCAAGTGTGTTTTGGGGACATCACATCCCTTTCCCAGACCAGGGTGCCTCTCATCAGCTCACAAGAGTGTGAGAACAGAGGTGTTCCCTGCATGTCCTCTGCCCTCCCTCACACTAATAAAAGAAAGAGCTTAGCCCAGGCCCACACTAACAGGGAACTGAGGGAAAAATCACAGTATTTGGGATGAGGGAGCAAGCAGCCGGGTCTCTCTCTCTCAGCAAATGTGCTGATATTTTCTGACACAGCTGCTGACAGCACTGGGAGGTTTCAACAGGCCCTGATGTGACCACCAGCTTTTTTCCCAGGTGACCAGTGCTCTCCACCACTCTTCAACAGGGTCAGATGAGGCAGCTGCACTCTGCCTGGAGCTGCATCTGGCTTCTGACATGACCCAGGTAGGAACAAACATCACAGACACCATCACAGCTATGCTTCCCTCCCTCCTGCCTTCCCCTTCTGCCTGTGATTTTTACCTTTCCCATTTTAACCGCAAGCTGCCCCCCAGCAAAAACTACACCCCGTATGCCCCCCTTTCCCAAACGCCCTCTCTACCCTCCAAGCAGCTTCTGCTCCACAGCTCAGCTTTGCACCGGCGCAGCAGATCAGACAGAGTATTCCCAAATACCCACTTTGCCTGGAGCTGGGTGAAGAGAGGGAAAGGCCACGCATCCACCGTTCTTCCCTCGGTGTTGTAGTTTTTGATGGGGGAAGAACAATGAAGGCAGCTTGCTTCGTACGGACAAATCTGCGTGTTTGTGGGTCAGATGCCCTGAAAGCCAACCACATCCCAAAGGAAAATAATGGGGTGAGGAGGGTGGCAGGTGGGGCAGGGGCTGGGG
>VFFE01005584.1:49669-142301 GCA_008921705.1 Burhinus oedicnemus
AAAAAAAAAAAAAAAAAAAAAAAAAAAGAACTTCTCCAAGAAAAAAAAACTCCTAAGGACATCATAGATACTTTAAGTCAGCTGCAGAGGCGCCTTACTCTCTATGTCCAGCACTACAGAAGAAAAATCACCTAATTCTTTTGTGCCAATGTCTCCGAGACCACCACCCTCCAGCCAGGCCTGACCTCTCTGCTCCCTTAACAGGGATGGAAACAGCCCTGAGAACCACCTTGGTTTACACCTTTCTGCTCAGCTGCTGCTCTGTTGGGCTGCTACATCCTCTAAGACTGGAGATGCTGTTAGGGGTGAACAAGGGAGCTGACCTTATTCGAGCAATTCCCTAGTGTTATTCCAACATATGCCAGGGAGCTGTTGAGTCCCAGAATAGCCCAGAATCTGGGAGTCACAAAGGTGATGATAAAACCGATTTTTAACCCTCTGTGCCCAGACTGGGGAATACTGGAGGTAATGTTCAGCGTGGACAGTACCTCTAGCGAGCAGGAGCTGGGAGCGCAGACAGCCATTGTGGGGAACGGCTGTCTCCTCCATCGCCTGGACTTTGTGCCATTTGCCTGCCCGAGGAGGGAAGAGCCAGGCAGGGAAGGCAGCCACGCAGTCTGCCTGCGCTGCCTTCGGTATGTACTGCCAGAGAAGGGAGTCTCGCCGGGAGCGTTTCCAGCTTACAGAAGTGGCAGATCAGCCCTTCTCCCTCTCTGCCTCTTCCCCTGCCCGTCTGCCCATCTCCCCCAGGGGTACAACCGGGTCCCACGGCTGGGGAAAACGGGCCCCAGGAGAAGGCTGGGCTCTGCCCTCGCTGCAGTCAGAATCTCTCCACTGATCTATACTGCGGTGAGCAGTGACAGATTGATTTTACAGCTCTGCTTGGAGCCGGCCGCTGGCCCTGGGCTGTGGATGAATCAGCTTTCTCTGGGCCTTGGCTTTTATTTCATTATTTTCCTGCAACTTCCCTCACAGGCAGCTAAAGAGAGAGTGAGAGGGAGAAAGACAAAGTTGGCAGATTTCCTTCCCTGCTCGTGTTCTCCCAGCCTTCCAGCGTGGCTTTCGGACTCCAGGAGGAGGGAGGGAAGGGATTGTTTTCCAGGGACAGACAGCTGTCAGGAATAAAGACATGAGGTTTTTTCTACATGGGTGGCTGCACATTGCAATGTCCGTGGGAGACCGCAAGTACTTCCTAAGTGCTACCTAGCATGAACAGTTCCTGCATTGTTATCCCAATGCTTCATTCTTTGCCGAATGGAGGGGGGCCCATTTTTCATTACAAGGGACAGCATGTTTGCAAATAACATCCCATGAACCCATTGGGCATTAACCTGCTCAGAGCCTCCAGCATGAAAGTTCTTCCAGGTTCTCCCCTAGTAGCTGTGGACCTAGAGGAGGGGGCAAGGGTTGCACGCTGTCTCCGTCAAGCTGAAAGGTCTCTGAGCATGCCACAGCTAGGAGGTTCTCCCAGGATGAGGTAGCACCTCCAGGCATGGAATCTACCTTCTTCCCACTCCTGGCTGTGGATATTGTAGACATTGCCCAGGGGCAGCCTGGCTCAGTCTTAATTCTGTTGATTTTTGTGCCATCAAGAAGAGCAACAGTGAACTCACCAAGGAGGGAGCAGTGAAATTAAAGGACAGAAAGGTGTCAGGTTTTCCAGCCCTAGTCTGCAACCACAGTGGGACAGTTCAAGCCCTCAAAGGCCCCAATAGCAGAGGCAATCTGGAGCAACTGGTGTCCTGAGGAGAACAGAGGGACCAAGCCAGCATGCAACTATCATGTTCCTCTCCACACCCCAAACACCTCGGTGGTGAACAGGAGCAAATATCTGCTCTATCAGACTTACTGCTGAAAAATCCCTTTGTCAGAGCTGAAGATCCACTCAAGGGATCCCTCACCTGTGCTGGCACCTGCCCTGCAAAAAGGAGGAATAGCTAAGGGAACTCGCCACCAATTTGGTCTGCTCCAGCCTTCTTCCCACACGCTTACCTCCCAAAGAGGGGATTCACTCACCATGGGTGGCACATTCATCGCAATGGGTTCAGGATGCCTTGGAGCCTTTTCCTACTTTGTCACAGAGCTCTCCAACAATACAGACTGCCTGGGGAAGGAGGGTTCCTCAGAAGAGAAATGCGAGATTTACTGAAGATGGACAGCTGGGACATTATATCAGCGGCTTTCACAAGCTCACACATATCCTTTCTCTCTCCACCTGCCCCTGAGCAAGAATCAGACAGTGGCCTTGGAGATGGCCGGAATGGCTCAAACCCTCAGAAGGCAAGGCCCATTTGATATGTAAAGATCAAGGGGTGGGAGGGGAAAGGGAGGGGAAAGGAGGGAAAGGATGATGGGAAAAGCAGGAGAGAGGGGTTTCCCAGACGTCTGTCCCAGCAAGAGGGAGGGAGGCAGCAAAGTCCCTCTCATCCATTTTGTGTAATCTTTTAATCTCTTAGTTTTTAATCTTTCACATCAGGAATGAGACACATCATTAAGAGCAGAAGAAACCCCAGCTGGAAAGGAGATGGGGATGGTGAAGGAAACAAAAAGATCTCTTATTTCTAGGCCTTCTGCCTTGTTCCCTTTCTCTATGTCTCACTCTCTCCTCCTTCTTTTTTCCTCTCTGCTTAGAAGCAATAATATAGGTAGTGACCTGACAGACACAGAAACATACTGGGGGCCTCATCATCTGGAGAAAGGGCAGCGCCATGGCCTCTGTGCAATGCAGATCAAGCCCTCCCACAGTGACGGTCTGCAGGGGCACAGAGGCACAACGCTCAGTGCCCCAACTTGTCTTGAAAGGCTTTCGGAGCCAGAGATGAACAGCAAACATTGCCAGCAAGGTCTGTCCTTGTCAGAGTCATGGTGACCCGAAGAAACCAGCCCACCCCTGACTGGGAGAGGAGAGACAAGTTTTTGGAGGGCAAGGGAGGACCTGGTGGCATCTGACTGCATCGTCCCACAGGCTTAGGCTGAGCACTCCTCGTCTCAGCTTCCCCCATCTGTCCAATCCTCTGGATAATAATCCTCACCTCCGAGGGTGATTGCAAGAGGTTAATGAATTAACATTCGTAAAAGCTTTAGATAAAGGGCTAAGGATTATTACTGTTGTTATGCATGGAAACAGCTTCTAACGAGCATTTCCCACCTCCTCCCTCCTGCGAGCCTGGGGGATCATCTGACACAGATCCTGCTGCACAGGAACTCCCCCAGAGATGGAATTACAGGGAGAGTAACGGAGAAGGCTGCGGGCTGCCAGAGACACTAATCAAGAGAAGACAAATTGGGGGCGCTCCATCAACCAGCAACGTGCACCAGGCTGTGGGGCCGAGAGCCTCTCCACTCACTCTCTAACCAACAGCAACACGTCTATCCCACTCCCATCAAAGTTCAGCAGAAAACGGGCCACTGATTCCTGACCACGGCAGGCCAGCCCCTCCTCTTGCCCTTTCAAGGCTGTTGACTGACCAGAGATAGTTGCACAAGATACATTTGCTTTAAGGAAAGCTTAATCCCAAAAGGAAACTTCTGTCCTGCTGGGTTGGGGCAAAATTCAGGAACAACTCAGACAGACACTCCCTTCATAGGCATAGGAAAAGGCTAGCTGGGATCAGATTTTGGTGTCTTAAGTCTTGTGCAAAATGTTTTCCAGGCTGGGGACAGGAACTAATTCAAATCAGGAGTCTTTACATTATGTATCACTCCCTTACACACAAGCATAACCTCAAGAGAGAAAAGCCCTCCCTAACTCACCTACTATAAATACACCAAACCACTTAAAATGGCTACGTTAAAAGAGCTGGTAATTTGATAGTGGTCTCCACTTAATTAGATTAGGCTCTTCTTGAACTCAAGGGCTGTAAGCAGCTGATCCTCCTTTCTTTTTCAGTATTATCCTGTCAGCTGGCATGCTGACGTGACCATCAGTCCTCCCTCCGTGCTTGGTCCTCATGGGACACTGACAGGGAAACCCTGGGGGACCAAAAGCTGCTGTCAGGCAGTGACCCAGCAGAGCATTTAAATATGTGCCCCTAACCCTGCACTGAAGTGCCCACTTGATGGAGCAGGGGCAAAATGTTCCCTCAGTCAGGGAGAAGCTTCAGGGCCTGCCCTGCAGCCAGGGTCCCCGGGATGCAGCTGGGATGAGCTTTCTGCTGAGACAACAACTCTTATTCAATGGTCAAACAATGCTCTTCCTGGCTTTCCTTGCCATGTTCACATGCCTTTTGCCTTCACTTTCTGAAACCTGTGTATCCATGTGAACTCAAGTATAGCAATGAGTACGAAGGTCACGAGGAGACAGAGACCAACCACTTTTTGGCCAAGGTGACTGGCTGAGGACCTTTACAGAATGGCATGTGAATGCACATTTCCATGGTATCCCATACTAATGAAGAGGTAATGGACATGTTAAGGGCAAATCATGTCATCACTGATGACTGGAGATGAAGTCATGGTGCTCACCCACACTCTGGGCAGCTGGGTCACCAACCCTGCCATGGACCACGTCTGTGTCACACAGTACAGAGCTCCAGATCCCAGAGCAGAGTAGCTGCACACATACAGTGCCCTGCTTCTGCTGCTTATCACTGCTGAAAGTAAACAGTGCTGTGCACAGCCTGGTGACAAAGTTTTTCAGTGTCATCTGGGGCAAAAACTAGCTTCTCTACCTACACTGCAATGTGTGGGAACTTGCACTTGAGCTAGGCAAATAGCAAATGGCACAGTCAGTCTCCCCTGCAATGAGAGACCAGAGGACAGCACTACCTTGGTCTTCTCCTCAGGACACTAGAGCAGATGTTAACCATACACATACCCAGAAGCTTTTTTTAAATATCTTGTTTTCCTGATTTCTCACTTGGAGGGAAATAAGTGACCTGTTTGTAGTTACTAGTGATCTGCTAGTAATTGGGGCTAGCTGGCAGAGTCTGTAGCCTGAACATCATTGATAATAAGACATAAAGTCACCTGGAAGGGAGAGGTGAAGTTGTTCTGGTCTTGGGGCAGAGGACAGACTTGGTCAACTCTTGAGGGCCAAGAGCACTGCAAGTGCTGGTCTCCCTGAAGTCTGACCCAGTTCTCACTCAAATCCAGGCTAATTGTGCACTGCACTTAAATTGCTGGACTGGACTTCCTACCTACGTTTCCTACTACCCTTCTTACCCAGGTCCTTCAAACCCTGCTCAGTGAACTTTATTCTGTCCCTAGCAGGGATGTATTCTGCACAAGTTGCCCCCTCCACAAAACACCCCCAGATTTGGACAATTAAAATTCCCAGACCTTTTGCTCTCCATCAACAATGGAGGAAGTTGGCTTTAACGACGGACAATTTGCTATTCAATAGGTTCTTAATTAATATTAAAATCTATGTCAGGTTGTTTTGTTGTGTTTTTTTTTAAAATCCTCTGCCTCTTTGTTATTTATTCATTTTGATTTTTTATTTTACCTCGTTAATGTAGTGGTGATTTAGATGCAGTTTCCTCTCTCTGCTGCACTTAATGAGTCGTCAGCTTTATTCACTCTCACCCGCGTCCTCATGGGAGCATGCTTTGATTTTCTAGTGGGTGCATGAAAACACAGATTAAAGCAATTAGACAGAAATAATCTTAGGGAAAGGGGAGAGAGATCCAGAGCGCCTAATTATACCATTTTAATCAAGACACAATTATGCAGAGACTTTTATAGATTATAAATTAACCAAACTCCAAAGGCAGAAAAAATATCATTTTAAATATGGTTCATTATGCTTGTTGTTTCTGCCTTGTGATCTCTCCCAAACTGGACTTCAGGGTTCATTTAGAAAAAGTTCTGGATGGGGTTTTGCAGGAATGGAAGAGAAGTAGACTCAGGAGACCCTGCTTGCGAGGACCAGGCTCTGGAAATGGCCTCTGGGAGAGGATAAGGAAGCACAGCCACATTTCTCACTCACTGATCTCACCAGTCTTTTCTCAATGAACCAAGTAAATGCACCTGCTGGTAAGCCAGGCTTGACTGAAGCCCTCCAGCTGCCTGCATGGCTCAGGTAAGGAAAGACCCAGTTCAGAGGTCTGGGTTTTGCTTTGCCTTAACGGGCTATGCTGAGCTGCCAGCGGAGGACTGTGGGTACTGTAGTCTAAGAAGCAATTTCCCAAGCTACAAACATTCCAATTAGAAACACAGTGAGTGGGCAAACAAAACACATCAGGCTGGATGTGTTTTCTTCTGAACCCTGGAGGAACTTAAGCCAGCTGCTCCAGATTTATAGCTGCTCCAGATTTATTGCAGAAAAACCGCAAGGCGCTCAGGCTCTCAGAGCACGTAGGAAGGTGCTCTGCTCCTGCCGTCTCTGCAGAGGAGCCAAGAGACCCCCCCCTCCCCAAGAGCTCCAGGGAATCCCGGTTTCCCATGTAGCTGTCATGCTACTTTATGATGAGGAAGGTGTCCAGAGCTCAGGCAGAAACAGGCAGGCCAGTTCAGGCACCTCTGACTTTGTGGCTGCAGCCCAGCGATGTCTGTGAGGGCATGGTGCTGCTCCCTTCTGCTGTGAGCGCAGCACTAGCGATCCCTCCTGCGCCGGTGTGCGGCACTCCTTGAGCAGTTTGCAAAGAGCTTCCAGGTGTTAAGGAGGCAGGAGAGGGCTCACGGCAGCAATCTTTGGCTTCCTGTGAGGTTTGCCAGCAAGTCTCCTGACAGGTTTTGCTGCACTGTGGCCTGTGCAAAACTCTTCTCCAGAAGATTCTGCTGCCAGGCATCTCTCACAAGGATAACTCAACCCATCAGGGCTTCCCCAGGCCCCTCTCCATTGCCACGACCGCCCCATGCCATGAGCAGCAGTGCTGAAATAGCTGCTGCCCTCTCCGGTAAGGGCAATCCTCTCATCTGCTAAGAGACCAGCCTCAACCATCTTCCACCTGCAAGTCAGTCCTGGTGACACTCATGCAGACTGTCTCAAGGTGGGGATGGCTGGGATATGCCCAGAGCTGGTCTATCCGAGCAACAGGGACACCACCAGGATAGGCAGCTGGGGAAGGAGGGACAGTGCCAGCATTAGGCACCAGGGACTGATGGGCATGCAGCTGCTGAGCCTCAGGCTCAGCAGTCCTTCCAAGGAGTGAAGGTGCCTTCCCTCAGCTGCCCTGTGCCGGAGCCACACTGCACCCATCACCTCAGAGAAGAAAACCCCAAGCTGTATACACTTCATCTACCGTCCATGTCTGAGCCGTGGGACTGTTGTGAGCAGATGGAGGCAGACATGGGTAGCAGGGAGATTCCTGGGACATTTCGCTTTTGCAGCCTCCTCACCCATTTTCTCCTTCCCCTTCCCACAACGAAGGAAGCACGGCTGCAGGCTGCTGCCCTTCATCCCTGTTGCCTCCTACACCCAGGGCAAAGCCGGGAAGGGCCGTAGGGCTTTGGGGGTGGCCCCGTTCCCCATCTGAGGGCTCGGTCCGGTGGGTGAGCGGTGGTATCGGAGTGCCCTCTGCTGGCCCCATTTCTGGACTATTTGGACTGCCCAAGTCTTGCACACCCCCAGTACCCCTGGAAAGTTGGGTCTCGGCTTGCCCCCGCCAGGCCCTGACACCCCCACCATGGTGGGCACTGCTCCAGCAGCAATACGAGTCAGCCCACAAGCAGCATGGAGTCCTGTCAGCACTGGGTCACAGCCCCAGGGGAGCCAGTGTGGTGGGGAAGCCGGGACAGAAAGCATTCGGCTCTGCGTATGTATGTACGTGGGCCGGTGTGAGGTGCAGGCATCGCTCTCACGCTTGACGAGTGTTGCTGCAGAGACGTGGCAGGGACTCCTGGGGGCTTTTGGATACGTTCCCAGTTCCATAGGAGGAAAAGTCCATCCCCTGCTTCTTTGCTCCAAGAGGCAAGAAAATCAGAGGTGTGGTGAAAGGGGCCGAAGAGGAGCACAGTCTCTCCCTTGAGGCTTGGTGCCATGTAGATGGCTGACCCTGTGATAGGAGAGGGTGGTCTGGCCACTTTGAATGAGTGGTGCTTAGGGACATGGTTTAGTGGTGGACTTGGCACTGTTAGGTTAATAGTTGGACGCGATGATCTTAAAGGTCCTTTCCAACACAAATGATCCTATGATTCTATGATTCCACAGAGCTGGGGCAAAGCATCCTGCACATTCACCTGCTCTGGGTGGCCCGGAGCCTCCATCACACTGGGATGTGCTTGCCTTCATTCTTAATCCTGAATTTTCCTCCAGAGCTCCCGGTGTTTTGACCATCCCAATCCGTCATAGCAAAACCAGCAGGGAAAAGTGGGATCATTCTGCCTGGACCTAGGACACCCATGTTCGGACCTGTCGGTAGATTCCCAGGTTGTGCTAAGAAATCTCTGAAGACTGTCCACGCAGGGTGGGGGTCTGAAGTCCCTGTGGATCTGTGCTGATTTACACCAGCAGAAAACCTGACACACTATCTCTGGGCTCCAGAACTACAGAGGTGACCTTCTATTGCTATCAGCAGAGGAGAGAAGGTAAGAGTGAGATTACAATCCAAGGAGTTCAGGTCCCTCTGTGGAGCTGGTCACTTTGTGCTTTGGTATCTAAGTCATTCAAGCAGGGATAACACTGACCTGACAGATAAGATGTGAGCTAATTAGCAGTGCTCTCTTTGAGCTCCTTCCAAGCTCAAGTGCTGCAGAAATGCTGAATACCAGGTCTGGTTACTGTTCAGGGCAATTTGTAGTTGGAAAGAGGTAATGGAAACTGGATTATCCAGGGACATGGCTTGGGTTTGAGACTGGGGTGCTGGGTTGAGGTATTTTGGGGCCTATGAGGGAAAGATGCAGTGAGGTGCTGGACATGCCAGTACCAAGGGGGCTGATGGAGAAGAGGGGAGTCCCAGATGAGTTCTGGAGGAGAGTCCCTGAGGAGAAACTTCCTCCCACATGTCACGGGTAGGCAGCTGAGCCCTGCGAGCACTTCCATCAGGAACTGCTTTTTGTAAATATTACAAAACAGTGATAGCAAAAAAAAACCCAAAAAACCAAAAACAAACAAACAAACAAAAAAAAACCCCACATATGCACGGGAAGGAGTTTGTTTTTAAAGGAGCAAACAAAAGTGTCCTGCAGCCTCAGCAAGCAGAACAGTGCTGTGTCCTGCACTGGAAGAAGACATTGAAATTGCTTAGACATGCAGTCCATCTAGAGACTTCAGCGTGGGACTAACATAGTGTAGCCACCCACACTAGGACTGCTTGTGGTCTTGAAATGCCATGCATGGCAGCTCTCTGCCAAGGAAGGAGCTATGAGTGGATATCATTCTTCCTTGGCCTTGATTAGAGTAATGTAAAAAAGTAAACTGATAGTGTCGAAGATGGAGCAAAAACTTTACTTTCCCTCAGCTTTTCATTAAACACTGCTGAAACCACTGCCCTCTCTCCCTCTCTGACAGTCATCTAAATGTTGAGCCACAGACAATGTGGAGCCAGCTTCTGCTCCTATTAACCCAAAGTACTGGAAAAATCACAGGCCAGAAAAACTTTGTCTAGTAAAAATGTAAATGTCACTTTACAGAGGACAACGCCAGCTTGACAGAAAATCCATTGCCTCTTCCAAACAGTTTGTGAGCTCTTCTGGATGTCATGCTGTGGCTTGTTGAGCAAGCGAGCAAGCAAGGTGGAACACAACTGCTATTTTTCCACACCCATTCAGTCAGTCCCCAACTGCTCCTATCCATTTACTTGTGGATGGGCCTGTCACTGCCACCATTTTAAAAGACACCAAAAAAAAGTGAAAGGCAGCCAAGACCTCCTTCCTTTCTCCTCACTACTCAAATCCAGATGCCTAAGGTGTTGGCATGGATTCCATTCTCCATGGTGTCCTGGCTAAATCCCAACCAAAGTGGTGTCAGGCTGGGAGTTCCCTGGGCTCCTGTAAATGAAAATTATTTTCTGCAACTGAAATTGAGATCCCATTATCCCAAACTCGATCACTTCCAAGTAGCACCGAAGTCTGAAGCCTGTTTTCTTGCCCACTAGGTACCAGCTCCTACCAAATAAGTCAATGCACATCACTGGTGTCCTGCAGCAGTGTTGAGGACCCGCTTCAGGAACACCTCAGGGTTTACAAAGCTCCCAAGTGGAAGCCAGGGATGATTTCTGTGCCATCCAGAGTGGAGTATGAGGATAAGAGCAGAGAGATAGAAATCCGCACTGGATTCCTGGAACAAGCCCTGATCACAACTCTCTGCAAGCCTCCTCTTTTCTTCCAGGTCTCTATGGCCTTCTGCCCCATTCCTAGACTGGATGTTCTGTGTGGGCACAGACCATGAAGGAAACAAAGACCAGAGTTCTTCTGAGGTATGGGAAATGTTTTTTATCGGATCCCTACCCAGTCCATCAGCCAGTGACTCCAACTGTCTCCCAGACTGTCTGTAGCTTTAATTCCTTCTCTGTAATTGCTTTCTGCCTCACCACCCTGGAAGTTCCTCCTCAGATCAGCTGGAAGGCAAGGGGCAGAGTGTGAAACATTTAAGACCCCTGCACAGGATGCCAAGCTCCATCAGCTGTAGCAGGGTCCCCCCAAAGAAGCACCTACTATGTATTTTGCACCTGATCTCAACATGCACAACTCCAGGACAGAGAGGGCTCTCTGGTAAACTCACAGCACTGTGGAAATGACCACAGAGAAACAAACAGGAGAGAGAATGAAAAAAAGAGACACAGAAAGGAAAGCAGTAAAATACATACATTTGAGGGCAGCGGAGACACGAAGAGAAATGTGGAGATGCAGAGCAGCAGAAAGCGAGCAGATGAAATTATATTCACAGAGATCTGTCTATAGAAAAAGAAAAGGGGAGGGATGCATATAGAGGGAAGGCACAGATGCAAGGAAAGAGAGCACAGCGCAGGGAAGAGAAGGGGGAAGTCAGTCATGGAGAAAGGCAGGGATCTGGAGGGATTGCCTGATGTCAAATCTGATAGAAAAGAGGATTTATCTGCAAAAAATAACCCAGATCTAAGCCACAGCTCCAGAGCAGCTGCGTACAGAGCCATAGCACTGTGTATTTGTTCTTAAGCAAGAGCAAAAAGGTCTGGTGCAGGTTGCAAGCCAAAGCAGGGTCATGCCATACCAGGAGGCTGCCCGCCAGCCAGGACAAAGATGAGGCGAAGGCAAGGCAAGGCAAGGGAAGGCAAAGCAGAGGAAGACAAGACGAGGCAAGGGAGGGGAAGGCAAAGAAAGGCAAGGCAGGGGCAGGCGAGGGAAGGCAGGGGCGCGGCGGGTCCGTCCCTGTCCAGGGTGCTGACCAGAGCCTACCACCTCCCAGCCCCGGCGCCCCTCTCCTTCTCCTGCCCCCTTCCCAGCACAGAGGGCAGGGGCCATTGCGGGGACTTCAAACAGTTACAAAAGCAGTGTGCTTCCTGGAGTGAGCTGAGCAAGGGAAAAAAAAACACATGATCAGCTAGATGTAAAAGATATTTTTCCCCTTCCTCTCTCCCACCGATGATTTCAGCAGCAGGGCTGGAGTCTCTAAGGGCAGGAATGGATGACTGGTAGTGAAGTGTGCCCATACCTGGGGAGCTGAACGAACATGAGGCATCTGCAGAGCTGCATTTCTGACCTGTCTGGATAGGTCATTGTAAGGATCAGCCATCCTCTTAGCCTCTTCTTGTAGGACAGACCTTACTCTTCCTCGGGCTAGGCTCTCAGTACTCCTAGCCTGTGTTGCCCTGGATGTGTCTGGGTGCTCTCTGTCCCCATTGCTGCTGGATCCCAGGCTCTCAACATCCACACAGGAAGAACAGAGGTTGAGATGGGAGGATGGACTCAGTTGTCCCACCTGCGCTTGATCTTTCCAGATTGTATGACCAGGAGTTGGCAGTCACACAAGTGCTCTGTGTGTTGGGCCACATTCACCACCAGGGAGCTTTTGGTGAAGAGATTTCTCTCCACGGCCTTGAGGCTTACAAAAGGCTTAGTCTGAAAAGTGGTCTTAAAACCATGGTCCACCCACAGGGTGGACAGGTGCTCTGTCTCCACAGCAGCTCAAGCCCCTACTGTGGACTGTCAGGTCATTTTGCAAGATGAAAGGGCTGAAAAGGAGCTGGCCTCCTCTCTCACCAGCTCTAGTATATGTCTCTGCCTCTTTCCAAACATGTCCTGGCCTCACCAGGCTATTTATGTTCCAGAAAATTGCAAATCATCTGCCCCGCAGAGGAGAAAGCAGTGCCCAAGAGCCTAACAGAGTTGCTCCATGGGCAGCTACAAATCAGTGTTAGCACAGAGCTGCAGAACAAACCTGTCTTTCAGAGACCAACCTGGTGCCAGTGCTTTGTTACCAGCAACCTGGTTTTCCAATCTGATGCCAATAGGCCGGACCAGAACAACATGTTTTAAGAGTTGGTTGGAAAAACATCTGACAGAAGGGGTGTAAGGTGGCTGGCTCTGCTGCAGGACTAGATAACCTCCTGGTAGCTCAATAACACCACATCTTTAACTTTCTGTGGTTCTAATATGTGACCAGCTCAGAGGCCAAACTCTCCAATCACACAGTAGTAAGAGCACAAACATATCTTTCCAACACTGGAATCTTGCTCACACTTGACATGTAGCAGGAACCCATGGTGCAACAACCATACAACAGCAAGCACGACTTCATAGAATCATAGAATCAATCATAGAATGGTTTGGGTTGGCAGGGACCTTAAAGATCACCCAGTTCCAACCCCCCGGCCATGGGCAGGGACACCTTCCAACCTGGCTTTGAACACCACCAGGGATGGGGCATCCACAACTCCTCTGGGAAACCTGTTCCAGTGCCTCACCACCCTCATAGTGAAGAATTTCTTCCTTTTATCTAATCTAAATCTACCCTCTTTCAGGTTTCATAATCACCATTCTCCAGGTCACCGTGGAAGGCAAAATGCCCTTCAGGGATGCAGATACAGGGCAGCAGCTGGGCCCCAACTGCCCTGTCAACAGAGCAAATCAGGGAGACTTTAATCAACTGAGCCCACATTTCATGGGGATGTGTTGCCTGCCAGCACACCAGCCTCATCTTTTGGGATGACTGAAGCAAGGAAAATGCATGAGGAAGAGTCAGAAGAGAACAGCAGTGTCCCAGGCCAGCCAGGATGAACTACCTGCCCTGTGACACCTCCCTCAGTTCTGCTCTCCTTGGCTCTGCTGTGCCCAGCAGCTGGCTGGCTGAGTAGCCGTCCCTCTCCTGTGGGCCAGTGCCACATGTCCAAGTTGGAACATTATTCTCCAGTTCTAGGAAATTGGATTAAGGGTCAGAGAATACCGACTGTTATTTACCTTTGATTAAAACCAGCCCTCCTCCCTCCCGGGCTGGAGAGGCCAATGTTGCTGTTATTTATTCTGCTGCCAAACCTGGAGTTCAATCCCTGCCCTGCAGCACTCAATAAAAGCCAACACGGGGAGGAAGGGGGGAGGGGGGCGGTACAGCAGGCAAGCAGGCAGGGCTGTGTAGGTGGAAGGGGAGTGATTATCCAGGCCACTAAGTCCAGTTTGTTTCTTTTGCAGTCAGGCTCTGGCTCAGCAACGACAGGGGTGCTGGAAGCACCTGCTCCTGTGACTTGCAGTGCTGACAGGGATCCAGCCAGGGTGATCCCAAGCAAGCCCTGCTTGCCCCCATGCCTATCTCCTGGTCTTCTCCACTCACCACATCCCTGCTTTTACACAGCTCCCCTTTTTCTTTACCTCCTTCTCTGTCTCTCTCCCCTCAGCCTCCACCTTCACCTTCCTCTCCCCGCACGATCTCCCTGCCTCCCCTTTCTGCCTTTTCCTCTATTCCACTCCCTCTCCTCCTCACCCTCCTCCCCTGCCTCCATTTCTCATTCCCCTCATTCTCCTCCTTCCCTCTCCCCCACCCTCCAATCCACTATTCCAGGACAATAGAGCAGATGGCAGGCTGTTTGTTTTATATGTCCCTTTGGAAAATCAGCTCAGCTGTTGATTCTGTGACTTTTTCTAAAAACAGACACTGTCCAACACTAGCTGAATGCTGGGGGAAAGGGAGGGGGGTATAGAAGGGCCGTGCTTTCCCTTCCAGCTGCACTGAGACCTTGTCTGCCTGCACCCCACACCATGCCTTTGGGAAAGAGGCCTGTCAGAGAGCCCAGAGAAGAGCGTTCTCCCCTGCACACCAGAAGAAACACCATGACAAACGGAGAGCGTGGCCAGCTTCTGCAGTCAGTCTCGCTCCATCCAAAGCTCATGGTAGTGTGGGGAAGGTGGGGCAGTGAGGAAGGGGCAGAGTCTTTTCAGCACATCCATCCTGCTTATTGCCCCAGTCTGCTGCTTCTCTGAGTGTTCATGAAAACCAAGTTACGTGTGGTCTCCCCAGGCAGAAGACACACAGCACAGGGTAGAGGTCGATGCTCTTTCCAAGCCCCACATCTCCTCCTGTGCTACTGAGGTAGCCATGAGTGAGAAGCCACAAGCAAGCATTGAGTGTGTGGGTAGGGGAAGACAGTCCTTGCCTTTTCTTTCCAGCTTTTCCCTCTTTTTCTTGAATCCCTAAGCCCCAAGGTACCAGTCCTCAGGCCAGCGTTCATCAATTGCCAACAAAGTCATGAAGAGGATCTAGATTTTGTTCTAGCTCTTTCTCTTATCCAAACCACTTTCTTCATCTCTCACCTCTTCCTTCCCATGTGCTTGTATCAGCCATCTTTCAGATCTGTTGCTTCACGGTATTTCTGGGTGGAGAGGGATCTTTGCTCCTGAACTTTTCCCCTCACTGTCCCAAAGACCATCTTGTTCCTACCTCTTACATGTGACAATACTGTCCCATTCATCCTGTAAGCCCTCCCCTCCTCCCACTCTGTCTGCTCCTAAGTGCTTCGGGGTTGGTACCATTTTTCCCTCTCCAGCACCAAGCACAAGCTGGCCTTGGCTCACAACGGGGGCTGCTGGATTCTCTGCCAGTGCAAATGCTGGCTATTTCATGGCATATCCTCCACCTGATACGCTGTGGCCAAAGGCACCAGCTGCAGGTTCTCTCTGTGTCCCACTTCTAGGGGTGGGATGGCGAAAGCAGGGGTTCAAAATAGCTGCATCTCTCCCCAGCCAATTGCCCTGTTTAGTTGTACTTTTTCTTATGTTGCTAAAATCAACACTGTCTTCTCAAGTAGCAGCAGAAGGGTCAGGGCCAGCAAGCCCATGTGCAAAGCACTCAGCTTAATTTGTTCTCAAAGTTCACCATGAATCAGATGCAGCTCCCAGCAAAACCAAGGGAGGCTTGACCGTGGCACAGTCAGATGAAACATCTGAAGAGGTTCCTTAGCCTTGCAAAATCCTGGAAGGCAATTTAAACATGAGAGATAGGCAAGGAGCCCATTCTCGGGGTCTGTAATTAATCACATACAGTTCAAACAGGGAGAGAGATGAGTTCCCAGCTTTCTTGGAGTCCAAGATGGATCAAACAGGGAGCGACAAAAATCTCAGGCTGTCAAGGAACAGACTTAAAGAGACAACGCCAGCTGAGCAACAACAGCTCAGCCCTGCACTCCTTTAACCTCCCAGGTAATTGGGCAGAAAGTCTAGAGGAAAAATTCCTGCATCAGCTGGTGAGAACAGAGGCGGTTATTTGTACATTTGTGATGCTGCTCTTCTACCTGGCCTTGCTTCTGTCTATGGTAATGCATCCTCTTCAGTGGAGCCATAAGCCCAGCCGTATTTGGGACAGAAGAAAGTCCCAGTTAGTATGAAATCCCATCTCTGGCACCAGCTGCTAGCAGGTGCCTCAAGAAAGAACATAAGGATGGTCCATGCCTCTGTGCCCATGCAGTTACCGAATGGAGGAGTCAGTCACCCTCCTTCACCTTTGCCTCCACCCCAGAAGTGTGCCAGGTGTGTAGAGCCCTGGTGGCCAGCAGTGCAAAAGGGCAAGCCAGCTGTCTTGTAGGGTTTTTCAGGGATTGAAGACCAAAGAAATTAAGTAAAAGAAAGAAAAGAGCTGCTGATCCCACCCCTGGACTGTCTGAAGACCCTGTATTGTAAACAAGGGCAGAGGAAGCCTCAAAATTAAGAGGCCAAATGTGCTGTAAGGAATTGAGTATACCTGGCAGATGAAAACGCATCGACTTCTCTGGAGTGTTAATAAAAAAAAAATAAAAAGAAAGAAATAAGGAAAAATAAGAGGCTTGGGGCCAACCAACCTGATCTCACCTCTTCCAAGGTAAACTCTGACTCACAGGCTGGCATCGCCTCTGGCACTGGTGGGCTACAATTGTCCTGATCAAAAAAACATCCAGAGCTGGGGGTCGAGGCAACACCCCCTTTCCCACTATTGCTGGGAAGCTCCCAAACAGCCCTTTCAATGGACAGGTGAAATTCCCATGCTGTCCTCCAAAGCCTCACTTGGTGGTTTCTTTTCTTCCAACCTCCTTTCTCCTTGTTCCTGTTTCTCACCTTTTGGCTTCTGTTTAATACACTGCTCATATTTTGAAGGCTGCATCTTTAGCAAGAGGCCTGGGGAGAGAGCTGAAGGCTGCGATGTGGGTATGAGTTGAGTAAATCCCACAGTGGCTTAGAAATGTGTTTTTCTTCGGCAGCAGAGTTGTTAAGAGGAGTTGGCACCAGCGACAGATGCATTGTCTAGTGTTGCTATTCTTCTCTCTCCCCTTCAAGCCTTTAGCAACAACTGCAGTTTCCCACCTATTTCAACTAACTTCTCTTTTCCCCCTAAAGAAAGGATAGTCATTAGCATTTTTTTTGCACTGTCAAATAGGGGTTTCCTTATAAAAATTCTTCACAGCTAAGGGGAAAGCGAAGAAAGGATATTGTTAACATGAAAGCCTCACTTAATACTTTACATTTCAAATACTGTAACTGCTTTTTTTCCCCTCCTTCTCCTTTTTCTGAATCTTCAGTATACAGCTTAAACATAATTAATAGTGTTGGTTGCTATGGTGTTGGGCAGGCGGAGGTCTCTGTACTTGAATCCTTGAACTACACTTAATGTTGTACAACAGCAGGGTCATGCCAACACCTTTGACTTTGACCCCATTTTTCCCAGTAAAATAAAAAGACCATGTCTCTATCCCTTTTTGTTCTTGGGATAGGGGTTTTTTTCCGGCAATGAGAAAAGGGAGTGCGAGAGAGAGAAGGAGAGAGCGATATATAAAAAAAAAAAAAAGAGAGAAAGAAAAAAAAAATTAATAGACCCAGAGGAACCTTTCCAAAAACTTTAACAGTTACATCAGAAAATCATGAAGGAGAATAAAAAAAGGCAGTCCCCTGAAAAGTTTCACATGAGATTGTTTCTCATTTTCCCAAGCAGCTAAACATTTTAATAAACTAGGAAAATGAGACTGTAAAACCACAACATCTGACAGCAAGCCCCAGGGGCAGGAACCATTCCTGAAACTAATTTTAACTCAGGTTTTAACGTTGATCAGATTTCATGTGGTGAATGTCCCCTTAAGCTGTCTCTCTGTTCTTAGAGAAAACCTGGTTTCTTTTGTCGACTCCGAGAAGCTATTTTCTTTCCAGCGCATTGTCGTCATAGGCATAACAGGACTTTTCTGTCATTCGTTTCGCTGCAGCCCAAGAGATGCCCTGCCCCAGACATCTTCTCGTCTGTTCTTGGTTTCCTTATGAGACAAGACATTTTCCACAGAAGTGGCACTTAACTGCTCCAGCAATGAAGCTCAGTCTTAAACCGGTCCCCATGCAGCCACTCAAGGACTCAACCCATTTAATATCTGATCTTCAGCCATGCAAAAGGCACCAGGCCAAATCAGACCAGCTGAGGCCAGGATCCAAAGCGGGCGTCCAGTTTCTCTGCCTTGTTTTTCCTCGGGGAAGGGAGTCTGCTCTATCAGTTTCTTCTCCTTCTCCGGGCACATGAATCGCATTTTGCTTTGATTGTCACCAGGACATATACAGATAGAACTGGCTTTTTAGCCCAAAGACTCGATTAACAACACAGCTGAGAATTTGAATGGGAAAAAAAGAAGGCATCCAGGTAGTGTAGATTTCTCTTGAAGACTCCCATTTCTCTCACAGAAGCATTTTTCGTCTCCTGGTTAAGTTCAAACCAAATCATTTTCCCTGTGGGGCAGGACTTCTTTATGCTGCACCTGTCTTCCAATAGTTGGGTGTCTCCTTTTTGAGCCGCATGGTTCCTAGGTTCTTGTAGCTGTGTGAGCCAAGTGCTTTGCACGACTCGAGGAATGGTCATTGGCATCAGCTACCTGCTCCGGATAAATTTCCAGTTCAAAGGCATGTTGTGCAAGAGAAGAAAGCAGGGCTCTCTGCTGCTTCACAAGCTGGTTAAATGCCGGTAAGAATGACCAGGCTGGAAAACAGCTCTACAGGCTCCTGCTTTCTGCTTCTCCAGAAATTAAAGTGCTCGTTCATTTCTAGATCCTCCTTTGCAGAGGTGGAAGGTCTTTCTGACGCCTTTCCTTTAAACCTCATGTGTGCTGTGTAGGAGATGCTGGTGCTTGGGGGTCGGGGGGGAGGAGACAACAGGGTGGCCAGTTTTCAAAACGGTAGAGGCACAGTGATAGTCACCCTTGGCTCTTCCAGCCCACCAGCAGCAGGCTTAGTCACATCCGCAGCATCAAAGCTAAGCAGCTCTTTGGAGAAAGGGCATTTGTCCTTTCATCTGGAGATTACAGGAATCTTTCACAGATCCCAGCAGTGTGTTTTGAAAGGCTCTTTAAAGAGAAATACCTGTTTGTGGCACCACCTGCCATTTAAAACAGCTTCTTTGCCTTCCAGCTTTCCCTGCAACGCCCTCCCCCAACCATTTAACCGTGTGTACAAGGACAAAATGGTGCCAAAGTTCATTCCCCAGCAAGCAGAATTGCCCAGCTTTCATGCCAGGCTCTGTACTGAGAAAATGACCCTCCACAAACATGCCAGAAAGCTCATAACCTATTTGGGCCTGCTCCTTCCCCCTGTTGCGCTCAGCGGGGACAGCAGGAAGGCAGAAAGCTGCTCGTAGCATCTGGAGGAAAGAAATACAGAGATAAAAAGCTCTTTGCCTTGCTGTTTCTATTCCTTCATGACTTAATTTTTTTTGGTCAGGGCACAGAGAAGATTATAAAGCTGTAACCTCTAATCCGCTCCTGAGCACTCCTTCTCCATCTCTTCCTTTCTCCTCTCTTTCAGCCAGTCCTAATCCTTTATGTCTCCTCTCTCACAGGTAAGAGTTGGAGTCTAATCTCAGACGACAGGTTGGTAATTAGAGCAAGAGATTATCCTGACCCCATATCAAGTAGGTAAAAAGAGAGGAATAATGCAGAGCCATACAAGATCAAGCCTTCAGTGTTCGGTACAGGAACCATCCTCATCTCGATCTGTCTCCTCCTGGCTTCCTCACCCCGCCTCCTTTGTCCCAGCAGGCGGGGGGGATTCCTGATTCTTTGTACTTCCTGCCCATCTCCCCTCTGCCAGGCAAGGACTATGCTTTTCCAGCACTCATTCAGCATAGAGATGGTCACATTTTCCATTTCTGCAGAAACTCAGTCAAGGGGCTGTGGGTGGGAAGAGTGGGTGGTGGGGAAAGCACAGGCAGATATGGAGGAAGAGGGCCTGCTCAGAGAGGCTGGAGCCACGACATGCTATCACCCATTCTCAGTTGGGCACTGGTTACCCATACCGAGGACCTTTCTAGTCCAGCAAGATGGATCCACAGCAAAGAGCAGCAGCACCCTACCAAAGTGCCCAGCAGTCACCACCCAGTCCTTGATCTGCTCAGGAAGGCATACTGCTCCCATCCCTTGCACGTATCCCAGCACAGATGGGAAGCCCATCCATGTGTCCAGCCCATGTTATCCATCTTTGGCACAGATCTTGTCTCTTGTCCTGTGTCATCGGTATTCAGCAAGGACCAAAAAAGCCATCACACAGCCCCAAGACCACCATAGAAAAGGGAAAGCTGGGAGCACCAAATTTCTTCAGTGTCCTGTCCTGTACGTGCACACACTGAATGGATGTCACCAGGACCCACTGCAGCTGAGGCTCAGGCATCACCAGCCAACAGCCTGCAAGCACCAGGAAGTGTCGGGATAGAGATGGCAGTGGAGTGATCGAAACCTGCTGGGAAGAGAGCAAAGGAAGGTCAGGTGACAGTTTTTACACCAGTGCACAGCTGGAGAATGGAAGACCTCTCCCTCATGTCTCATCCCACATCAGGCACCCATGCTGCACTACAGAGCTCCAGGACTGGATGTTCACCACAAGATGACTTTTCTCGGCAAAGCTAAGCAGCCAAGCCTCCCTCCAACACCTGAATCCAGCTCTGCTCATGTTGTCCAAGCCCATGGCTCACCTTGACCACAGGCAGGGAGATGGGCACTGCACCAGCCCCTGCTACATGTTCTGTTGATGCTCTTTTGGTCACCTAGCTGCTTCCCATCTCTGCTATCTCCAGCCAGGAGCTTCCTACCCATGCTCTGGAAATAACAACTTTAGGTTTGTTCACTCAAAGCAGAGAAGGTAAATCAAAGAACACTTCTGTTTGCAGTCAGCCTGAAGTGAACCTTTTTCTTTTTTCCCTTCAGTTTTCTCAGCAAAACAAAAAATGAAAAAGCAAGCAGAATTTCCTTTCCTGAGTTTAAAAGAACATTTCTGTTCCTGTCCCAGAAGTAAAAGGTTAGCTTGTTCAGTCTCAAAATGTGAAATAAACGGCAATACTTTTGGCTCGGGAGTTGTCCAAATAAAATGTTTTGATAGTCCTTTTCTTCCCACTCATCCAAAAAGGTTAGCAAAGTTTGTAAGCTTTCACAAGCAGCTTAATGCTGGTGTGCTCCTCACCCAATAAGCCATGTATATAATAAGGTTTCTGTCCCTCACTGTAGAACTCCTGCACCCCATTTGGCTGCCTCCCTCTCCCAGCCTATTGTCTGAGGGCTCACACCACAGCAATACCCAGAGCACTCATGCCCCGTACCTAGAGGGATCCTCTTGGGGTGAGAAGGGGCCTCTGAGTTCAATAACGTTGAGCTTGTTCTCAAAGACACCATAGCTGAGGGTGACCTGCAAAAAGGGGTGGTGAGAAAGCAGCATGGAGGGTGAGGTGACTTCAGGAGCAAGGAACTTGCTTTCGGTGACAGAAGCTACCATTCTGGTTCCTTCTCTGCTGGCTTGGCCCCTGCCTTCCACCTTTCCTCCTTTCCTTCCCATGGTGGTCCACCGTGCTAGTCCTTTGACTCTCCAAGCCCCCTACACCTCTTGTTATCTCCCCATGCAAGGCAGACACAGTGCCATCTCAAAGCCCCTTCCCCAATCAGTCATCATTTCTGCTTGTCCTTGTGCCACCTTCCTCCAGGGATGCCCTCAATCCTCCCACCACTCCCCATACATGTGCTCCCTCCCCACCGCTGACCCTAGGGGCACTGTGACTGGCATCCACACTGCCAGCAACATCTGATTCTTATTTCAAAGAAGCGTTTGTCAGGAAAGCCTCCCCAGACTGTCACATCCCCTCCTCCACCTCTCCTTCCTCACACACCTCTCTCCTGCTCCATTTCCCTTCCTCACCTGCTGCGTGAGCCGAGAGGGGGGGATGAGCTGCAGGTTCTCCAGGTGGGAGTGGAAGAGCGCATTGGGCAGCAGCTGCCCGCCAACTTTGCACTCAATGATGTAACCCACGGTGCAGTCGTCTGGCAGGCGGATGAGCTCTGAAGTGCTCAGGAAGTTCCTGCCACTGGAAAAGAGTAGGGCTGCGTGAGTTAGGACAAGGGTAGGGGAGGACATAGGCATCCACTTGGGTGGGAGATAAATGAAGGACTTAACTGAAAACCAGAGTATATCTTTGAACTAGGCAAGAAATCCCTGAGTTCCACTTGCAAAGATTTGGGCATGTGTTTGCTCTTTGACCGCTCCCAGCCATACTGTCCCACCAATTGTCCGGTGCTGCCCCTGATACATATCCAGCTCCTTGGTGAGCTGATGCAGAGAGCTGGCAGACTTTGCCGAGTCATTTTTCCCCCTGTTAGGTGTGCTGCAGTGAGCCCCTGAGGGGTCAGACAAGCCAGCACAAGAGAAACAGTGGGACCACACGGCCAGGACCAGGAGGAAGAAGAAACTGGACAGTCTCTTGCAGCTTGAATAAGCCATCCATAGCTCCACTGTAATGTAATACCACACGCTTGGCCAACCTTTGATGACAGGCTAAACCCAATTCTAAGGCTCCTGCAACTGGAAGCAGCCACACAGCATGAAGCACTGTCTACTATAACACCCCTCAGCTAGTTCAAATGTGTTTTAAGCATTTTAACACAGTAGTAGCAGGCTTTATGCCAGGTTAGGTGTTACCTATCCATGCTGCTATCCATGCCACTTTCATTTTACCCTAGATCACAGATCATCCTCCTGTCTGGGCCTACCATAAAATACATATAAGAAGCTGAAGAGGGTTTGGGGTGGGGGAATGCGAAATTAGCTCAGGAAGGAGGTACAGGAGGTTGGAAAGAGGCAGATTAAGGGGAGAGGAGATAAGCAGACAGGGAAAGCACTTAGGAAGAGTCAGAGGAAGCTGAAAGGCATGGAAAGGAGTGTGGGGCAATAATCAAGAGCTGAAACCAGTTAGGGACAGGAGAGTATGTCATCCTATGATCATGTTTGCTGACAAGCCTGCTCTTGCCTTTTTAATCAGGTGGCAGACCATCCATCCTCCAGTCCCACATGCTTGCAGATCTGTAGCATCTGGCACTCTGCACCCTTGCAAACATCCTTGCAAACACCACATACACAAATCCAGATCCTGACACTGCCAGGAACTAATATGCAACCGTGTTCCTCATCCCCAAAGGCTCCCATACTCACCAGCTGCACAGCTTACCTGGCCCACGGCACCATCTTGCTCGCCAGCTTGCGGCTGATGCAGAACCCAGCTCCTCCCGTGGCAAACCAGAAGCGCACAGATTTCTAGAGAGAAACAGCAGAGAAAATCAATGGCAGAGGCTCAGACAATACCATACTCCCTGAGATGGGAATGCTGGAAACCTAGCTTTGATGCCAGGAAAAACACAGCCCTATTGTCACCTCAGACCTCTGACTGTTGCCCAGAAGAAGGACTTGCCAGCAGTACAGCATGGATTTTGACCTGCTCATATTTGGAGTGGCCAAGTTCCTTCTGGCAGCAGCAGGTGGGCTGCCCAATGCGGACTTATCTCCTGGCAGACAGGTACCCAAAGGGAAAGCAGCAACGTGGGACCCTCCCTAGGTACATTGGATTGAGTCAACGCCTACAACAATGTTCAGACAAGACCAGTGAGTTTTCAGCTGTTGCCTGTTGCTCTTTGGACCTGTCTCTCCTTGGGGTACATCTACAGCCAATGAGCCAGAGCACTAAAAACAACCCATTGGCCCCAGCACCACCATAGGCTGTACCGTCTGGTTGTTTGGCAGCGTTTCAGAGGCTCGGATGGGCCGGTTCAGGCTGGGTTTCCCCAAGTAAACGTCCCATGTCGCAGAGTAGGAGGACAAGAGCTTCAGGAGGGCCCGAGGATTCAGGTAGTTATCGTCATCCAAATGGCAAAACCAGCTGAGGGGAGATGGGAACGAAGACATAAGAGGTTTGCAGAAAGGAGGGGACCTCTTGCTCTCAGGGGTCCCCCCCACGGCAGCCCTGCCTCACCTCCTGCTGCTGGCCAGGAAGGCATCAAACTCAGCAGCCATCTTGCAGGAGAGGGCCGGGTGGCTGTGCTCGGCAGAGCAGTTGGTGAAGACTGCGTGGTCACCTGCCAGGAGACAGAAGCTGTAACTTGGAGCTGGCCTGCTTCACGTGGTCATGGGGAGGACCTCTGGGCAGGAGGGAAGGGGTTTGTTCACAGCCAGCCTCCTCGCGGCACCCCGAACAGGCATGTGAGCCTGTGGTGATGTAGGCTCCATCCTTCCCCCTACCAAGAGATGAAACCTGGAGAAAGCCAAGCATCTTGGCCAGGATTAGGACACCTGCCAACTGCACTTCCACCCTGCCCACTGCCAGCCAGGGTGTGGGGGCTGAAGGGCTCTCTCATGGGCTGCTTCTACCCGTGGATGCTTTAAGGCAGACAGCACCCTGCCTCCAGTTGGCTGCATGCCCTGGGGTAAGCCAACTAAACAAAATCATCACCGCTGCAGCTTGGGGTCCTCCCACGGGACATGGTGAGGGATGTGCTTCAAGAGGCAATGCTGGTGTAGGAGACCCAGCCTTCATGCCGGACCCCCTCTCAAGGCCATGGCAGTTCAGAGGCTGAAGGTGCGGGGCGGGGGTGGGGGTGGTGGTGATGGTGTTAAAAGGACAGGTCGTTACCCATTCTCCTTTTCAGGGCATCATCTTCTTCATCGGTGAAGATGTAGGTCTGGGGAAACGAGGAAAGGAGGTTACTCTCAGGGCTGGAGCTGGTGCTGCTCCTGGCCACCCACCCTTTTCTCCCCTCAGTTGGACACGCTTGCCATGGTCACCCCACTCTACCCCCTGCTGCCATGCCCCCCTCCCAGGCAGCAGTTCAGCAGAGGGATGGCCATGCTCCCCCTTCCTGCAGGGCACAATCGTCAGCACTTGTGTAGCTTCATTTCCCCCCCCACCCTGTCCCCTTGGGAACAGGGAGAAGGGGACCCACAACACCAAGTGAGGGGGTGAGGGAGCGCTGGCTTAGGAATGGGTGGTAGAAAAATGAAAGCACCGTGGTTGAATGATGCTCGGGTTAAAAGGAGAACATCTGTTTGTGTGTTAAGTGTGCACAGCCCCCTACTGCTTCCCGCCTCCTCCTCCTCCTCTTCCTCCACCCCCAAGCCTCTCTAATCCCCCTCACTGCCATTATATGGCACATCTCCCCCTCTTCAGGGCCAGGCGGGGATCAGGGCTGGTGGAGAAAAGCTTTCCTCAGGCAGAAAATGAGCTTTCACAAAATCAAAAAGGAATCACAAGCCGTAAACAGTCTCTCTACCAGCTGCCCACAGGCTGGTTAAACGCAGCACCTGGGCAGGGACAAAGGGGATGTGGCAGGCAGGCAACAGCTCCAGGAGCCATCACTGCTCCCAAAGGCTCTGACGAGAGTCTCTACTTCTCCCCACACCCACCCAGCACTCAGGAGACATGCCCCATCAGGAGGATGGAGCAAGAGAAATATTCTGCACACGAAAGGAACGCAATGAAGGACCCTCAGAGACCACCTGGCTTGAGCAGAGGCGGCAGGATGGTTTCATGATCTCAAATGTACGTGCTACAGCGACATCGTGAATTACCCCCCAACAGCTGAGCTGCAGCAACACACCACGCGCACATTCCTACCCCACCCCACTAGTAAAGGCTCTTAGTTAAAACCACTTTCAAGGTGATCACGGGACAAGAAGTAATTAGCTAAGGCTCAGGTAAAGGAGTCGCTCTGGGTCAGGGGACCATATCACAACCTTTAGGCAAGGCAGGGATTGTCAGCAGCACGGGATTTCCCTCGCTAGCTGTCAGAGCCAGAAATTTCCACTATGACAAATATTTCATCTCAAGAAAATTGTTCCGAAACCATTGAAACTTTCTGACATTTTCAAGAAAACAGAAACTTTGTTGCTGGAAATGACTTGCTTACAGATATAAAATCAGCTAATAAACATCGTATCTGATTGACTTAAAATGGGAATCTTTTCTCAGATTTTCTACGTGTGAAAATATTCCAAGGTTCCCACTTTCCTCATTATGCAAGGTGGGAAATGCTTTTTTGCAGACACGTGACATGTTTCTGTGGGAACCCAGTGATGAAGGAACATAATCACCACAAGGAACACCAGACTCTCCAAAAGAACTAGCAAAAGGGGCTATGAGTGTGGGGGCTAGGCAAATCTCATTTCTCTGGCTCTCCCAAACTCTGATCTCCATGGTACACCTGGCTGCAGTACTCTGGAGATGCTGGTGTGTGTGCCCTGGCTCTCTCCTGAAGGAGATCACAACAGCACAGGCAGCTGCCTACATCTTCATCTCTCCATCCCTCATGCCTCCAAGAGCAGAAAATCTGGAACAGCAGCTGCTGCCAGCACCCGAGCAGCTGCTGCCATGTGTCCCTCAGCAAAGCCACACATGATGGCTGGAATGGGAGAGAGAGAAGAGGGCCCCGGCTAAAAACCTGCCTGGAGAGCATTTGGCCCAGTTAGACAGGAGATCAAGGAGACACCAGCTGCTGTTGTCCATACTAATATAGCCTGGAAGAAATTCAGAAGGTCTCTCTGGCCACACCAGACCTATTCTCCCCATTGGGGATGCACAAGCAGAGGAGCACCCAGTGTCACTTGTGTCCCTTGCAGGCAAATGGGGTGGACAGAAGCAGCCTCCCCACTATATCCACCTGCCTGTTCTCCACCAGACCATCTATGGGGCCATGAAGGAGCTCCTGTCATGGTGCCTCAGCGTTCACGGGCTGCCCATTCTGGCAGGCAGCCTGTGGGCTCATTGAGCAGCCATTCAGCCACAGCTTCCAACTCGCCTCCTGCACCATGTCACCACCAGCACAGTTCCTCCTGCCAGGGGTGGGGGGAAATCACAGGGCCCAGCTCCCATCTGCACTGAGAGCAGCCCGAGGTGGCTGTCACTGCTACTGCAGGGCAGCCGACCTGGGCATGAGGCGGGACACAGCGTGGAAGGCATGCCTCCAATCTAGAGCGGAGAAGATGGCTGGATAGGAAAAGATGTCTGCTGGACGGCAGTCACTGGTGTCAAACAGCTTTGCCTGGCAGCTCTCCATGAACTTAAGAGTCCATACAATGGATGAACACTAGACTTTGAGACCTCCTCACCCCAAATTAGGAAAGTAGCCTAGCAAGGAAAAAATAGGAAAAGGGAATAAAGATGCGGAATCTGACGATCCAGGGCCACGTTCATTTCCCAGGCTCCCAGGGTAACCCTTCTCTGGGAAGAAACCCACTCCAAAATGCAAACACCTCAGCAGGGTTATTGTTGTGTCCTGCCTGGAGAACAGATTCAAAATCTATGGTGTGTTCATAACACTGAAAATGTGAAAGCCAGTTCAGGATGAGTCATTCAAAGGTTTCATTTCAAGCAGTTGGATGTCTGGGTTTCTGAAAGGAGAGGTGCTAGAATTAGTTTACGTTACCAAACAAAATGACATTTCAGACCAGAAACCTAGACTTATCTCCATCAAGACTACTGGGGCCAAGAATGTAATCCACTCCAAGATGCTGTCCAGCCTAAACAATCATTAAAACCAACCCTTCTGTTTAGACGAAAGCTTTTCTGAGGAAAAAGCCTTTCGCTGAGATAACTTCCACACCAAGCCCCAGTGGAAAGTTTGTCATGGATCAGTTCTCAAGAGGCAGAGCACGGTCCACCAAAGATGGCTCACCTCGCGCTTCCCCTTCCCCATCTCCCACCAGCTGCTTACATCCTCTGCTGTTTAAACAGTGCAGTTTCAGGGAAAATGTCTCTCTCTCTTATTGTCTGCCCTGACAGAGTCCAACATAGAGGACTTTTAATTTGGCTCCTGTCTCTCCTAGCCATAAAACCACAGCTGTTCCTGCCTCCTGTTACAGTCACCTAAGCCTGACTTGTGAGGTCTGGGTTGCTTCCTCCGGGAGGACACTATGCAGGTAATCGGCTCTGAAAGCAGGCTTGGCATCAGCAGCATGGCCAGCTGCTAAAATTTCTCCACTGGCCACCGGCAGAGAAGGACCCTCTGAATCAGTCTCCAGCCATGAGTAAGGGTGAGTTAGACAGCAAGAGGGTGGGTCAGCCCGAGGAGGAGGCAGTCGCCGCATATCAGGGCTTCTAAGACCTGGTTCTCTCCAAGACTGGCTCTTAAAGCCTATGCCTCTCCATAAAGACTCAATAATAGGAGGTCCAGTGCCCTATCCCTGGCCCCACAACAATTAAATGTCCTTTGCCAAATTGAAAGGTCTTTTTTTTGCCAAGCAAGGTTTCTATATTGTAATTTTTTCAAAACTCACCCTTTCCCCTACCTCCAGAAAAACCCTCCAGCAGCAGTGGTTTTTTTTTTTTAAAAAAAAGGCTTTTGACTTTCATGTACTTCTCGTTACCTCCCTCCCCACCCCCGCTCCCCTGCCCTCAAGGGCATTTAGTAAAAAAAAGCAGAAGAAAAACATGGAAAATTGAGGAGGGGAGAGGAAAACACTGAGCTTGCAACAAAAATTGATAACAATGAAAAAACACTGTTTAAAAATGCCTGACACTCCCACTCTACCCTTCCTTCCTATTCTCGTGCTCAGTCTGTGAAGCTTTCCTAAAAGCTGGCAGCAGCACGGAAAATTCAACACCTCTTCCCAGGTTTGGACATCGTTTGTCTGCCAAACAGAGAGGGTCAGATGAATCTGGGGAGCTGGTATCTAATTCCTGTCATCAGCAGAATGGCCAGGCGCCTGTTTGTCAAACACACGAGGAGGGAAAGGTGAGCTGCTCCTTAAAAACCCACTCCAAAATCCCCAGTCATGATATCTTAATGCCAGTGTAGCCATGCGGTTGGGTTTGGTTTCTCCAAAGAGCTGCTGGGCTGAGGTCAGGCGCAGAGGAGAAGTGCATCTGGAGGAGGAAGCAGGACATCTCAGATGCTGAGGGACGCACACACAGGAGGGGAAGCATGCTCAAAATAGGACACGGCTTCCTGTGACAACCGCAGCAGACCAGACAGTTGCAGCACCATGAAGTGGAAAACCACCCTTACCCAGAAAACCCTGCATTGCTTTAAGCACTCTCCTACCCAATACCTCCGCCCCCACCCCCCTCCCTTGCTGAGGCCTGAATTTGTCTTCTAGGCACCCATCACACACAGGCAGAGGCAAAAAAAAAAAACCACCCCTTTGGGGGGCAGCCACAGGATTTCTTCTTTCTTGAGGAGCAGCTCTGCGAGGGAGGGAGAGAAGTACCTGGGCTCTGGGGAGTACTTCTGCCCACCAGTAAGCCAGTCTGCACAGCACCACCAACGTGGTGCCCCACATCAGTTCCTCTAACAGGAAGGAAACTCTCCAAACTCTGCTTCAGCAAAGGGTGGAAACATCACACCCCCAGTTAAAAAGAATATTTAAAAAATCAAAAGTGCACCCACATCACTTCAGGATCATGCCCAAAAAAGCAAGGCCTGGATTGTGCTGATGTGCTGGGGAGTGAACAAGGCTGCCAACAGCCCTCCTGCACACCAAGAGGTCTTTCAGGTCCTCCTGCCTCGCTGTCCTGCCCGCTGCGCCACACCGTCCTGGGGTGAAGGGTGCCCAGGCGCAATGCAGGCATCCTGGTGGAGGGCCAGGGAGAGCCGCTCGGCTCGAAACCTAGCAAACTCATGGCACTAGGAGGTAGAAAACCACCATTTCATACAGACCCATGACAGTCTGTGCTCTCAGTCTGGTGTGGCCCAGGCTGTGTGCAGCCCCCCAGTGTTATTGGTTAAAACAAGGAAATTAAATCCCTTCCACCTCAAGCTGAAAAAGTCAGGCTTAGGTTAGGGGCAGGTGATGCCTGCTAAGAGCACTTGTCCTCCCAGCCTTCATGGGAAGAGCCCACACAAGCTCTTCATCCTCTCTACCAGCCTTTCCCATGAAGCAGCTACCAGAGAAACATCCCCCTTTCAATGTGAACAGAAGTGAGAATTAGGGAAAACGAGGCAAAGTACCGGGTGAGACTGCAGTGCCCAGCCTCCCCTTCCTTTGGCCTTTATCCCCCCTCCCACCCCGACACCCCATCCCTGCCCCGTTACCAAATACCCCCTCTCTAGTCTGAATCCACATGCTCACCTGCTCTCTGGCCCGCGATATCCACGTGTCCAGGAGCAGCTCCATCCTGCTCTGGTGAAATCTCTTGGTTGTCTTCACAGCTATGAAAATGTCCCCAAGTGTGAGGCTTCTCTCAGTCCTGTATCCCTCTGGAGGATGGACTTGCAAGTCCTTCTGCCCCCTGCCACCACCTCCATCCTCTGGGCTCACTTTGCTCCGTCGTTCTGGTTTCCCTGATATTCCCTCATTGAGCCCTGGGTACCGAGCTGTTTCCTGAGCTCCACGGTGCCGCATGGAGAGGAGAGCCACGCTGACAAGGAAGACTGCAGCTCCAGAGAGACCACGGATGAGCCGATGGCCCATGGCTCCCAAATTGTTCCTGCCGCAGCCAGTATCCTATTGAACAAGGACAATCTCTGTCTGTACCTCCACGTGAAGCCGTCCGCTCTTCTCAAAGCCTCCGAAGGGGCAGGACCAGCAGAGAGTGAGGTCTGAATAGGATGTGGCCAAGCAATAGGGTGGGTGAAGACCAGAAAGCCAGAGACAGCAGCCCCAGAGGATCTTGGTGAAGCAGGGGGAATTTTCACAGACTAAGAGGGCTCGACAACCCAGCCAGGCAGGGACACGTGATGGGAAAGTACTCCGAGGTGACTGGCAGGTGGCTGCCACAGCCTGCCAGGAGGAAAGCGAGCATCCCCACTCCCGGCAGAGAGGTCGAGCGTCTCAGGCTGGGGGTCGAGGGGTCAGCGAAGGGGATCAGAGCCATGGGTGGGGAGCCTGGACCGAAAGCATCAGTTCCCCAGAAGACACCAGCCCGTGCATCCAAGCCAGGGGCTGCGGGGTGGAGGCGAGTGGTGGGCGCAGGGCTGCAGGGAAGGGGCCGGGTGCCATGCGTGCGGCGGGGCTGCCTCTCCACCTGCTCCCTCCATGCAGCCTGCTCTTGCTCCCTGCCAGCCCCGGCCCCGGCCCCGGTCCCGGTCCCGCCTCCGGGCACGGGGCGGGGCGCCGGCCCCGGGGGAGGAAGAGGATGGAGGGTGGAGGATGGAGAGGGGGGAGCCCTGGGTCCGACCGTGGGTTTGCCTCACCAGGGCATGGCCAGGCTGGGACGTCTCCAAGGTGACAAGCAGCTGATCTGGGAGGACAAACCTGTTGCTTGACTGTTTTCCCCTGCTGCTCTGTGACGGTCCAGCCCGATCTCTGCAGCCCCGCGCCCTTGCGGGAGGTGGGGAAGGCAGCACGGATGTGGTCTCGGGTGAAGTTAAGGTGCAGGGTCCTATATTGTTTTCTGGGAAGAATGATGTTTCCCCAGGAATTCCCCCAGCCCCAGACTTTCCCTGTGGGCGCTGCTCTGAATTGCTGCCCCTGCCCTTTAACCCCACCCTGCCTCCCCAAAGCAGGACTGTGTGTCCCCTGCTGCCTGCCCCCCCCCCCCCCCCCCCCCCCCCCCCCCAGCATGCCCCCGAGTCTCAAACTAGGGTCTGACCTCACTTGTGACACCCATCTCCCCAAACCATGACCCAGTCCCTCTCACTCTTGAAGGTCCATTTCCCTCTGCCTCTAGCCACCATCACTCCCCATCTCACATCCCCACTGGGGATGCCCAAGGACAGCCTGCTGCCCAGGTGGCTGCAGAGCCAGTGACACTCACAGGAACAGGTACACCAGAACCAGAGAGTGCAAGGGAGGGCCTGCTGCCTCCCTTTTCCATGTCCATGGCTCAGCATTGGGTTTATATCCCACCTAGGTACTTGCCCCCTGCAGCAGGTCTGAGCTTACCAACTTGTTCCCTGTGGCTCTTGTGCGGTCCAAGATAATGTTTCCTTTCCCCCTTCCCCAGGCAAGGAAGAGAGGGGAGGTCCTCTCCCCTCTCCCAGAGAGTCCCACAGGCAGAGGAAGAAACTGGCACCTCCAGCTCCTTACCACCACCACCACACCATCCCCCATCATTGGGCATGGCTGTACACCTCCCCTGTGCCACCTTCACCCCAGCGCTCTGGCTCCCAACAAGGCCAATGAGGCCAGGAGGGCAGTCTGGGGTCATCACACAGAGCATGCTGAGCGTAGCTGAGCAAGTCTTGCATGGAGAAGGCCTTCCACAAGGATGGGAATATCAGAGACCCTCAAAAGGTATGAGACCTCCTCCCAAGACACAGACCACTGCAGAAGGGAAATTTTGGGGTCAGCACGACAGATTGCTGCATGCTGTTGCTGGTTCAGTTGGATATGGGGTCGATGACCATGAAGGTCCCCTTCACACTACATCTAGGCCACTTTACAGAGCAGCCATGAGGTACAGAGAGACAACCAGCTCCGGAGGGGGATGATACCCGTACCCCTGCCCCAGCTTTCCTGTGGCAGCGCATGTGGGGACAGCAGGATGGGAGTGCTCTACATAAACTGCCGAAATCAGAGCACCTCCTCAGGGAGCTGCAAGCTGTGGGCATCTAATCTCAGCATACCAAAAAAATAAAAATAAAAAGTAATAAGATGGGGACCCAGGAGAAATGCAGTGGGGACATGGCTCCATGTGGCAAAGGGCACCCCTGTGCACATCAGATCATGGGACCTTAGAAAAGGGGGTCAGGGCAGGGATCAGGATCCCTCTGTTCCACAATCCCACCACATATTTAGACACAGACACTTTCCAGGCACACAGGGAAGACCTCCCTGCAAGGCTAAACCTGTCTTCTCAGTTTCCCCAGGACTCACACACACACTTTCACCCCAGTCCTGTCCCTGGCTACAACTTTTTTCTTTTGTAGGGAAGAAACCATTGAATCCACTTCTCCTGCCTCCTCCCATGTATTTCTCCGAGCCTCCAAGACTCCTAGCCTTCCTCTGAAGCGAGAACATCTCCAGAGCATCTCCCATATCCCTTTGGAGGGTCCCTGTGCAGGTTTTATTTTTAGATCCCTTTGAATAGTGATGCTTTCTTAGACTGATTTGGGGCGGGGGGGGAGGTAGTCATTCACCTTCAGACCTCACATTACTGCAGGGATGTGAAGCTGGTATGGCTGATCTGCTGCCTCTGTGCTAAATAGTGGGATTTCTCCCATGGCTAGCCGCTGCTCCTGAACCAGAAATTAACCTCCCCGAGTTCTTCAACCGCACACCAGCAGCCCCAGGGAGCTGTAAAGGCAGCTTCCATGGCTTCCAGTCATCCTGCAGCACTTCCCAGCCCTGGCCTAGGAGATCATCTGAGAGGGAAAGGGGGACACAGGCAGTGTGATATCCCCAAAAGACACACAAATATGATTCAAAACTACCTTGTACAGAGCATGGTGCCGGGCAGCGGAACAGGTCAGACCCAACCATGTACAATCCTGATGCTAGAGGTGAGCACAGTTTGCTTCTTGTGCTGCGAGACACCTCTTTCTTCTGGGGTGCCAGGGATGGGGGGGCCATTCGGTGCCCAATCCTGCCCCAGGATGGCACTGGCTGACCCATCATCCAGAGGGGTGCATGGGACAGAGACCCCATACTGCTGGAGCTCTGCTGGGGCAGGGGGGCAGCATGGAAAGGGCTGGCGACTTCCCAGGGCGACACACATGCCACCTTGCTGATCACCTCTCTGGAGGGAGAAATCTTGCTCTGGGCGACTCGTTACACGGGCTTGCACAAGGCTGTTACAGCTGGTAATTGGTGCCCAGGGCTGCTAATTGCATTCTGCCTGTTACCTAACCCGTGACTCACTCCTCCGAGCAGGCAGCCACCCCCCCAGTGGTACAAAGAAAGTGGGCTGGGGTGTACAGGGCAGCGGGGAAGGGGGGGGGTCATTTATGTTTGCCTTGGAGCCCTCTGCCCCGCTTCTCACCCGTGTCCAGAACGAGTCGAAGCTGGATTTTGAAAGCCTCAGGGGAGACAAGACGGATAAAGAGAGGACCTGGAAGAAGCCTGGGAGCAGGCGAGGCAGTGCCGCCTGCTGCTTGGAGAGCTGGGTACTGCCAACCTGCCTCTCAGCAACCTTCTTCTGCCTCCCTTTCCCTCCTGCTGCCAACACTGATGGCCTAGGGAGGTGCTGGGGGACATCTGTTTATTTTGGGGCACAGCCTGACTACCCAAAATAGGGGGGCTTGCTCTTAGCCATGCTCAGCCTAGGCCATAAAGCTGGGAATGGTCCCCAGTCCCAGCAGGGGCTGAAGTTGTCAAACCCTGAATCAGAGCACCTCATGCAGAGTGTTTTCCCCAGGTACTCAAGCGTGACTTTTCTCCCTGCAAAGATGCGGGCTGTAATCTCCAAACCCATGCCGGGGTGGAGGAGAGCTTGCTTTGGGACTTGTCTTCTCATCAGCTCAACAAGAGTCCCACTTTGTTTGCCTGCAGGGCAAGCACCCTCCCAGTGGGCTGACTGTGCTGGGATGCTCAGGCTGCATCCCCTGGAGTGGATGTCATTTGGGAGTTTTCATCTGGAGCCATGTGTTACACCAGTTCCCCCTTTTCCTGGAGCAGAGCTGCATCGCTCCAGGGCAGATCTGGGACTTTGCTCTACATTTGTGTGACTGCAGGTTAAAATCTTTTCATTTTCTTTCCTCCCCCCTTCACTCTCGTCCTCATAAAAGACACAGGCAACTGGTTTAGAGCCCGAAATAACACCTCACAGGGGACCCGTGAAGATCAGCAAGTTAATCTTTGCTCGGAGCTTCAAAAGTGCATGGCACTAGCAGTGCCCTGATCACAGGGGTGAGGAGGACTTGACTCTCTGGGGCTGGTTGCCCATCTTCTCCCATCAACCCCAGGAGCAGTGGGCTCAGCCCTCTGCCTAGCCTTATGCCCCACAGAGCCTCCCAGAGCCACAGACCCCATTTTCCTCTTCTGTGCCCCAGGAAATACCCTCTGTTACCACAACCACCACCTCTCCATAGTGTGGGAATCCTGGCACCCCTTTCCCATAGCAGGGCTGATAACGGCGATTGGTTAGGAGTCAGGATCATGCTAGGGTGGGCGAGCACGGCTGCTGCTACCCAAACCCTCCATCTTCTCTGCGAGAGTCTGAACCCACACTCGGCCCCATGTCAGGGTGAGAACAGCACCCATTAGAGAGGCAGGAGGATCCCCACTCTCCTGGCAGTGTGGCTGGGCTCAGTCTCACTGTTGTCCTTCAGGAGGACAAGGTAGCTGGCTTGTCACTTCATGATAACCAGGGCACGGAGGGATGCGAAGCTCTAGGGACCTCAGCCAGACACATCAAGTGAGGTTTTCCCTGGCTTTCCCAGAGCAACCTGGCCAACATCAGCACTAGGGAGAGGCAAAGGACCAAAAAACAGGGGGCAAGTAGAAATGGGAGGGAGCTTGGTCTGTGGCACGCTGAACCTGTCCTCTCCCCACACCTTTTGCTGCCCTACAACAGCAAAAGCAGTGCTCCCTCCATCCCCTGGAGGGCTGGGCAGTTGGACTTCAGCAAGAGGAGGAGAAAAATACCCCATTGTGCATCACCCGAACCTTCCCAGTAACACACAAGTCCATAGCCTGCCACCCATTCCCATTATGAATGGTATTTAATTCTCCTTTATATGCGGTTTGCCAATAAAAGGCCCTATTAATAATTTACAAGCAATAAAGAGTACAGCTCCTATAAAACGAGGGTTTGTTACAAGTTTAGTGTCACTCCAGCCGCAGCAGGGCATTGGCACATGAGCCGTGCTCCCTGTGCCATAGGGCCGGAGGCGAGGTAGACACAAGAGAGGACCTGGAGCACACAGTGCTTCAGGGCAGGGGAGACAAAGGTGATGGGAGAAGGGCTTCAAATGTGTGTGAGAGATGCTCCTACACAGCCTGATCCCACACAGTTCCCCATCTGGCAATCCGACCACATACCAGAGACAAGGGCAGCCCAAAATGATAGGGAACAGCCCATGAGGGTGGTTTCCACCATAACAGTGGAAGACATGTCTCCAATAAAATACAGAAAGCTCAGACAGGGGAGGCAGCATGTGTTACTCCCTGGCTCTTGGTGGCCTCAAGGGGACTAGAAAGGCCCCTTGCTGCCGACATCCCCCTGGGGAGGAAGGACAGGCTACCTGGAGGAGCTTAGGGAGGCAGGGACCTCCGAGAACATCTCTTGAAGGTGGTAGCTGGCAGTGCCTGCTCTGCTACCCCCAACTCAGTCGTCGCCCTCCTCGATCCACAGCGGGCGGGTTTGCTCCTGGAAGATGCATCCCCGAACCACTTTGGGCAGCTCCTCGGCATGGCTCCAGGCATGGGGCTCCACGCGGGCCCAGGAGCACGGCACAGTGTGGAGAGCCTGCTCCTCATTACGGCATGCCTTCAGCATCTCTGAGTCCCGCTGGCCCGCCTTCCCCAGCAAGCTCCTGGGGAAAACACAGGGACAAGCATTACCTTTGGCACTGAGAGACGGGGTGACAAAAACACCCAGGAACTCCCTCACATGTACACAAAGCTGATTTTCCTGCCCTTTTTCCCCTCACAGAGGCCAACCTAAACACACACACCACAAGTGCTCTCTCCCCAGTCCTTGTCTCTCCCTCTGAACAGACACAAGGGCTTCTCTTTCCTCCCACGATAGCCTTCATCCATGCCACTCCGTCTTTTCTTACCTGAGTCCTCTAACATTCTTCTCGGTGACCTCGACATGGATAACGATGGGGTATATTTCACTTTTAATTAGATCCCTCACACTCTGAACTCCCAGCTCTAGTAGGCAGTGTTTATTCTGGAAGGGAAATTGAATAGATTTACTGATTTAAATGGAGAAAAAATAACCCCAGCCCCTGACAGTTACATTAAATCAAACCCTATACTGTGAAATATCATTGCTTTTCCAATAGTAATCCCATTAAATGTGGGATTTATGGACAGGGCCAAGAGGGAAGGGGAGAATTAAAGAGCAGGGTCACCCACTCTATCACCGCCAACCCAGCGCCAGAGCCCACCAGACCCCTCACTCAGCCACAGCCCTTTGTCATCATTGTCACCCACAGCTCCACATTTCTCCATGTGTCCTGAGCAAAGCTGTTGCTGCTTTGGTGAAGATGAGGAATGTGAGAGCAGGGAGGTTGCTTCTGCATATGGCATTTCCCACCACCTCCCCCATGGATCCCCAGTTGCCATTTCTTTCACCTGAGCTCAACAGTGACTTAGGGAAAAGTTCATATCTGCTGCTCCACAACCCCACAGCACCTGCACCTAAAACACCCTCCAAATTACACAGCCTCCAGGTAAACATCTCCTCTATCACCACACTGCCCTCCTTCTTCCCCTACTCAGCTGTCACCTCTTCTCTCCAATCTGAACAGGGTGCCCCATCCTGGCCCTCTCTCACCACACCAAACAGCTCAGCACCTTCTCCATTGCCTCCCGGATCATGCGGATTCGCCCACTCTCTCTCCGGTCCTGGGGGCCACTTCTAGACACAGGGTGCTCCTGAGCATGGGTAGCGCTGGGATCCCCTTCTGCCAGCTTCTCTGCGAGCCAAGAGGAGATATGAAAAGGGAGACGTCAGCCCCTTCTCTCTCTTGCACATACTTTTCTACCTCAGATCCTGCACATTTGCCGCCGCGCTGATGCTTATCGAGTTCAGTGTTTATGGATTCTGGAGAGCAAGTCTAATTATACAACATTACACGTTGGCATGGATTTCCTGCAGCTTTCTGCGTACAGAACAAGCAAGATATCACAGCTGAAGACAACTTGCAGGGCAAGAGCAGCTCTTGTGTTGCAGTACCACAGCAGCCTAAGCCAGCTTACAGCCATTATCCTCCCTTCCCTGCTGCCAGACCGTCTCACCCCCTCCATAACAGAGTATGGCAGAAAAATGATCACTTTATTTTGCCAGATAGGTTTTCTGCAGGGTTTGTGAGCTGCACAGGCTCCAGTGAGCACCAGGGATGGCAAAGCAAGGGGAGCATCCATCTTAGCGTGGGAGAGTGGGAAGAAGATGGGGAGCAAGCTGAACCTCCTTTTGTCGGTGGCAGCCTGAGGCACCTCCCGCCCTGCTTGGATGTAGAAAGACAACATCCAGCAGACGAGGCAACACTAGGCAGGAGAGCAGCGGAGAGGTGATGCTGAGGCAGAGACCTGGGAGCAGAGCTGGCAGGGCAGCAAGGTACAGTGTGGTCAAAGCAATGACTGTGAGGTGCCCCCAGTAACTCCCACTAGAAGATGAGACAACGCACGCACAGAGACCTCACTTGGGAGCCACAGCCTTTGCAGCCTAGCATGGCTGAAGGAGGCTCCGGGCTCTACCTGCTGACCGTGCTGCCCTAAGCAGCTGCCCCCACTGCCGCTGAAATGTAAGCAGGGAACCTAACCAGGCTTTCAGGAGCTGCTCGCCCCTAAGATAGAAATAAAGTAATGAATTTAGGAGAAGGCCCATTTGGAACCGGGTCCAGAGCATGTTCCAGCTCTCCCAAGCCCCAGGCTGGCTGGGCATCCAATGCTACCTCAGCCTGCTGGCACAGGTACTTCCCAGGTAGAGCTGGATCCTGCAAAGCCACCTGTTTCCTTTGGGGGCAGCAGGCTCCTGTGGAAGATCAGCTAGCTTATACTAACTGCACTGGCTAGGGAGTTCTCCAACGGAAAATACAGGCAGATGAGGAATGAGAAACAGCTCGAGGCTCCCAGACCACCTTCCTTCCCTCACAACAGGCAAAACTGACAGGGGAGAGTCGAGGTTTTGCCCTCGGCGTAAACTGTTAGCTGCAGTAATGGCTTCAAAGCATGTCTCCATGCAGTGTGAGGGGGACCCTGCAGAGGGCTCAGTAGGACAGGATATATGGCAAAGTCACTCAGATAAGAAGCCCAGCGGCCAAAATTTGCGGAGCCATCCTTCCTCAGCAAACCAGAGACTTTTCACTACCTCCATCACCACCTCCCAAAAAAATATACCAACTCATCTTTCAGTCCTGCAGCTGGCAAAGGGAGAACGCTAAACACGAGGAAAGGAGAGAGACAGAGAAGGGAGGAAGAAGGGCAGAAGAAGGAGTTGTCCTCTGTGAAAATTCCCTACGGGAAAAAAGCCCTTTCCCCAGCAGCCTCTGCAGTGGTGTGTCAGCCTCATGCTGCTGGTGTAAGGGAGAGGACCACAGCACTAAGGCTGTATCCTCTTGTCCCTGGGGAAGAAGAACTGGTATGAAGTCAACCTGCAGATGCCACCTCAGCCAGAGGCTTCATCTCTGGGAAGAGCCACCCAGAGCAGCAAGGCAATGCCACCACCACCCACTCAAGGGAAGAGAGAGGATCTCCATGCCCCAGGAGACCAGAAGGGAGGGCTGGCTTCCCTGTGGGCCAAAGGGATAGGACACAGTTAAAAATAGGAGGGAATGTCTTGCAGACACTCAGCCCAAAAAGATGACCTGTCAACAGGTATTGTCTGTGAAGACTGAGAGACTTCCACACTTAGCCACTGAAGAGACACCTCATGTCCTCTTCAAGAGTCCAATGAGACCATGTCACATACTTCTAGGACTAAGAGCACCTCTTCCCTGAATTGGACTGACCAAGGCCTCAACGGAAGTGACATCCTTGAGCAACATCTTGGCTTTCCACCACATAGCTAAGAAGCGGCAGGAGGTAAAAGGGGAAAGCAGCCCTGGGAAGTAGAAGACTTGTATACTCTACCTCACTCAGCCACAGGCTCCTAAAAGAGCCTTGGACACGTCAACCACTTATTGCTGCCTACCTGCTGGGCACACATGGAAGTCCAGGCGAGAAGTGGGCAAGTCCAGCAGGTTCCTGATGAGCCGTGGTGCAATGCAGTTAGGTGACAGCACCACAGGACGGGGTGTCTTGACCACCACAGGGCGCACCAGGCTGTAAGGCTTCAGGCTCATGTCTGGGTCTGGAAGACAGGAATGAAGAAGGGAAAGCCAGAGGTGAGAACATGGGAGACAAGGCTGCCACTAGCACACAGAACATCCTATTCTTCCTGCACCATTCCCTCATCCTAACTCACGGAAGCACCTACCAATCATCCTATGTCCCAGGAGAGATCCTACCCTGGTTACAACACTCACCCACAGGCAGATACCCTGGCTGTGGTACCCACTCCCCCACTTCCCCATTTCCTAGGACTCCCTTGAGTTACACACCAGTTTATTCTCCACAAAAAGTTAGATGATGCCAAGAATCACAGAAGCAATGGAAAGCACCATAAAGCCTAGGAAAAGGAGCATGGACTTCCCAAAATCCCATTAGCAGGGTTGTAAGAGCGATCCTGAGCAAAGAGACTGAGGCATCCCAGATGCCAATGTTTCTTCAGTGCCCATAGAGGGCGACTGGTCTCCAAAGGTGATGGGGCAGGTGCAGGTGTAACAGCTAACCTGAGCAAGGGTCCAGCCACAGCTGCTGAGGGGACTGTTCTGGGCTCCTCTGCGGTTTGGATTTCACCAGGCGTAGCTGGTCCAAGGCCCGTTTCTTTAGCTGAGGAGAAAGCAAGGGCAGTAAGACTGAGAGCATAGACCATTTCACATGCACAGAGCTGGCTGCAGAACACCCACTGGCAAAGGGGATGGAGCACACATACAAAAAGCATGGGACAGGGTCTGCCGCCCATCTGGTTCAGTCTGGGAAGCAGGGAGGGGGTAGGGAAGCAGCCACAGAGCAGTTATACTGTCTGATCTATAAGCCCCTGCTCTGCCAGCTAACCCAGCTGCCACCTCTATACGAGTTGTTTTACCAACAGAGTGGGGCAGATTGCATGCTGATGTGGTGGGGTGGCCATAGGCACACACACACACAGTTCTCATTGCTGCCTTCTTTGGCTTACGTTATTTCTGTGGCCCCTCTGCTGCCCAGGCATCTGGCCCTTCTCCTGGATCTTCAAAAGCTGGTGAGCCCTGAAAAGACAGAGAGGTTGCTCTCAAGCAACTCTAGAGCCCCCAGGGATCATAGCCTGCTGTGACCCTCTTCGCCAAACCCCACAGAGACCTGCTGAAGCATAGCTGTATCAAAGCCCTCACTCAAACTCCCAGTCTCTCAAGGGCACCCAAACACTACTGCACTGGTCCTTCATTCAAGGCTTGGGCAGCCCACACTATCAAGACGCCAGTCCACACCACTCAGGACTCCTAGGGGATGCTCACCACAGAGAAATGGGGCAGGTACCCCCCTGCCTTCTTCCTCACCCTGGTTACCTGCTGTAGTTCGGCACCGTCCCCTTGTCCAGGTCCCGCATGGTCAAGGGGTCGACACGGGAGCAGTACCACTCCAGCCGCCCTTTGTGCATGGTGTCCGTGACGTGGAGGATCTCCCGACATTTGACGCACAGCGCGTAAGGGTCTGATGGCTCCAGGAGGGACAGGTTGGTGCGTACATAGAACGAGTCTCCAGAAAACTTCTTCCCTTCTTCTAGGGCTTCTCGCAGAGGCTGGTATCCTGGAGCAGGAGATATAGGTCACCGGTGGGGACACAGGAGACAACCATCACCAACAAGATCGGCAGGTCCCCAGCACAGCTGTGATGCTATGGATCGGGATGGGGGGGGTGCAGAGGAGGCAAACAGACAGAAGGTCTGTACCTCCATCCTGTAACTCAGAGGATGCACATGTCACACCAGACAGGGAAAGCTACCGGAGCTACAGCCAACCCCTGTGTCAGACATGGTGGCCTAGGACCAAACAGCAGAGGAGAGAGAATAACTAAGATTTACCTCCAGGGTTGGGTGGAGAGTCTGGAAAGGAGGCAGGGGGAACAGGCTCAAAGGAGACCCAGCTGCCAGGGCCTTACCTTCCAGGTCCAGCTGAAAGACGAGACTAGAGGGCTCATCCCAATGCAGCAGGCTCAGGTAGGCGACCTCCCGCGTGCAGTTCTCCAGGGAAAGCACCTCTTCCTTCAGCGACGGCACTCTCAGCTAGCAAGGACCCAATGCCATTAGACCTAAGGGCCAGAAGAACAGGCTCCCCCCCAGCTCCCTCACCCATCAGGGTTACACAAGAGATGTTACAGAGCGAGGCAGGCCCAGGGAAAGCTCTACCTGAGGACAAGGCATCCTCAGTCTGCCTCCAGTTCCCTCCTCTGCCTCTGAAATACCTGCTGCCAGCCACCACCCAGTCTGGATGCCGGGCTGCTGTGAAAGCAAATGTGTGTGCATGAACGTGTGTGGGAGTGGGGGTGGGAGAGCTGGTTTATTTTCAGTTACAGGTGGGATATTAATTCAAGTAGCGTAGCTGTATTTCAAGTGGTGTCATTCTTGCCAAAACAAATGCCCTTCCCTCCCTCCAGGAGCTTTCTTCAGAGCAATTATTCTCTATAGCTCGAAAGGGTCATGAAGGCTTGAGAAATCTCGCTCCGGAATTGATCGCTTCACAACAGGCATGTGCGGGATGCAAACTGCTCTGAAATACTACAAGGTGACAGACAACTCCAGGGACATATAGCCACATTGTTGTCTTAATCTGTGTGACTCCTTTTTGTTTTTCTCTTCCCACAGCTGAAGGAAATGTTTCAGAAGGTCTCAGCATTTTTACATGGACAGGTACGCTCAAGTGCCATGACACTTGGATGGGTGTTTGTGCTGCATAAAGCTCCAGGCAGGGAGCAGTCCCAGGAAACAAGAGAAATGGAGGTGGACTTCAAGCTGGGTAGAGGTCAGCTTGCACTGGGGATCACTCCACACTCTTTGCATCATCCCTGGTGACTTGCAAACCCACAAAGTGAGCCCATTCCCAGACTCACCTCAATGAGCCGGCACCCTTCCCGGAGTCCTACATCCTCGACCCGTGAGCCTGGCTTGACCCACTGGACGTAAATCCCTGTCCTGTTCCCTCCAAGGATGGAGATGTCTGCTCCGAGCCTCTTCTCCTGGGCTGAAGCGTTGCTAGGGTGACCCATGCTAGTGAGCTGTACCACCAGTGACCTGGCAAAGAGAAACACCGAGTTCAGCAACTGGAGTTTGCTGCCTTTTCTAAGAACTGGTCCCCCATGTTTTGTGTCCTGCTACAGGGTGTTTATTGTACTGAGCACTGCGGTACGGAGTTCATGATTCACAGCCATCACCAGGGTGCACACACAGAGCTTATGAACCCCCATGACCCACTCCACCTCACCAGCCCTAACACCAAAGCTAAGCTGGGCTCCCATGGTCCTGTCCCTACCTAGACAGATGTGTGTCCAGCCCAGGGCAACATTTCCACCCCTGCCATAACATATGGGACAGCACAAAAGAAAAGGAGTCCTGATAGGAAGCAAGGACTATAGGATCTTCATTTCTCTCCTCTCCCACTAATGAAAGAGGCCACAAGGGGGGAGGCAGAAAGGAAGGGTCTCCCAAACACAGTCCCCCAGCACCACGAAACGTTCCCCCTAAGCAGCCCCAGAGTGCCTGGTTCAGAAAGCAGCAGTCACCTCCTAGTGACGTCCTCACGGCTGGGAAGCATGGACAAGCAGATCTCCGACTTCACCCTGGCATAGGTGCTGCTGGAAGAAGAGGAGAAGGCCCCAAGCGAGGCGCTAGCAAAACCACTGCCTAGGAGAGAGAGCGAGAAGGAGAGAGGGGGCACATCACCTCTCCGAGCGCTGCAGGGAGCTCACATTCTTGGGGTGGCAAGGGTCTGTCACCCTTTCCCAGGAATTTTCTAGCATCTGACCAGGAAACTGATGTTGCAGGGAGGCTTTGAATGGTCACCCTCCTGGAAAGGGTTTCCTATGTCTCTGGAGAATAAGCAAATCTTCGCTCCCTTCATCAGCATTTCAGTCAGTGCTTCATTCATCAGCAGCCAGGGCCACATGGATGTGCCCAGAGATCAGCCGCCAGCACCCTCCACAGAACCTGCCAGCACCAGGAGCTCCACTCCAGGAGACTTACAACCCATCACCCAGGTAGTAGCAGATGAAGGGAATATCCAACACCACCCCAGGGCAAAGGTATTTCTCTCTTCTGTTACCTACTTCCCCAACTCCACATCAAGTTCTCCATCAACGCAGATATCCGTGAATTAAACAGACCTGATGTGAATAGCTACCTGCTCTGCAGAGGAAAAGCCAGCTTTTGCAGCTGCTGTGCCTGGTAAGGCACCAGGGGACATGTGGCTCCATAGCACCCTGCTATGGGTGCAGGGCCTTCGCAGTGAGCTGCACAAACCAAAGGCATGAGGGAGGGTCAGTTGTCCAACCCCTCTCCCCACAGCCACCACTTCTTTTTAGCTAAGCCCTTTGGGGAAAGCCCCCACCCTGGTACCTGTTGCATCTTCAATGCTGCTAAAGGAGCCACAGGACAAGCTACAAAGGAGACACAAAAGAAAGCTGTGAGGCAGCAGGTTTTGCAAAGCCTGTTTGCATCCCATTCTCAACCCCATCCCCACAGCCTTCCCCCACCCCCCAGAAGCACCCCCAGCCAGCACACAGCTCCCAGCCAGCCTTCCCACTTTCAGTCCCCATTCCAGGTTCCTTTCTCCCCTTTCAGCCTGCTCTCCCTGGCCCCCACAAGCCCCACAGAGGACAGACAGACTCAAGCAGCCCCAGCAATCACCTTTTGTAGGGCATGCACCTGTCTTCCCGCTGCCGACGGAGGATGGAGCCGATGCAAGGGGGGAAAGGAAAGGTGGAAAGGCGGTTGATGTCCTTCTCACTGTCAGGAGTCACATCCTTGGGCAGAGTGAAAGAGAGATACCTGCTAACACCAACACCCAGCGCCACCTCTCCCCTTGCTTCAGGCCAGACTGCAAACAGCTCCTCGGGTACCGTACGGCTTTTCAGGAACCATCCACATGCCTCCAAACACCCAGGGACATCTTGTTTTCCCAAGGAGAGAGCACGGATGGAGATGCGTGACACTGCACCCCCATCTTTTTGCAATGTACAAGCTGTGCGAGTAGTAGCAGATGAAGGGAATATCCAGCCTTGTCCTTATATCTCACCTTGAGCCACCACACACCCAGAGGTATGAGTAACCTGTGGGACTGCCCACTTTAGGGTGCTCCAGGATTAGAGTTCAAAGAGACACAGCAAAGAACCCGAGTCCCTTAAAAACAATACAATGCTGCTACAGGATTCAAAAGAGCCGGGATTTCTCCTCCAGCTTGTGTAGATTAAACAGCTTTTTGGGGAGGGTAACATCTCACATGAGGCTGTTGATTCCTAGGGTGTCATAGGGATGAAGAGTTTCGCTTCCCCCTTTTTCACACGCAGCTGAGTGCAACACACTTTGGTGCAGCTTTGGACAGTTTGTCTGAGAACAAAGCTTTGTGCCTGGGATCTGCTCCCACCTTACACACCACCCCATGCCCAGTCTTCCACCAAGTCATAGCCCCATGATGAACCTGCTCCAATGCCTCTGTGCCCTTCCTGAGCGGTGTGGGTCCCCACTGCCCTCAGCTGAGGGTCAGCCTCTCATGGTCAAGCACTCACCATGCTCTGAATGGCCGAATCCCCTGGGAACGGGATAGCAGACACCCCCAGCGCATCCACAATTCCAGTTGTAAAGCTGTTAGGGTTGTCTACAAGGCTCCAGGTGCTGCTGAGGTTGGAGCAGAGGGAGTAGGAAGAGCTGCACATCTGAGAGAGAAGGGACTCCATCATCCCATTGCATCCCCCAGGAATCAGTCCTGACCCCTCTGCCTTCTCTGTTCCCCCTTCTTTCTAGCCACCCTCACCTTGCTCATGCTGCGGCTGCCTTGGCACCGCTGCAGCTGTGCCTCCAGTGTGCTGTTCAGCCCTTCTGCCTGGCTCAGCTTGCTTAGGAGCTCGTCCCGCTCCTCCTCCAGGGCCCGCACGCGTTTGCGGTACTGGTCCTTCTCAATCAGGCTCTGAGAGTATTGTAGCTGCACCCCATCACGGCTCTGGATTGCCTACAAGGAGCCAGGCTGAGAGTGAGAAAAGGCAGAGAACTGCACTACTAATTCCCACCTCCCACCCTGGCATGGATGGAGAAGATCCACTGGGGAAGGAAGGAGTATCCAGAGCAGAGACAAAAGCCCTGGTCCTGCTGGGAGGTGGAGAGCAATTTACCTGGTCCCGCTCTTTTTCAATCTCCTCCAGCTGCAGCAGCACTGTGTTCATCCGATGCTTGTAGAGATCACAGTCTTTCTGCAGCGTCCGGTATTTCAGCTGCAGATCTTCCACCTCCTGGAGGTACTGGCAACAGCAAGCAGTGAGCATTAGCCTTCCTTGAAGTGACTGCTGCGGCTTCCCAGCCCCCTCCCTCCCCTCTCTTCCAGGCCCTGCTTGGTGTGCAGGGACAGGGGCAGCGATGGATGCTCTACCTTATCCCTCAGCTCTTCAGCCCACTGCAGCTCATTCTGCAGGGAGTTCAGTTTCTGGCAGAGATCCTGCCGATCGTCTTGAGCTTCCTTCCAGTCGTGCTCCAGGATGTCCAGAAGGATCTGCTCAGAGCCTGGCACTGGGCCCTCACCAGGCATCTAGGAGGTGAGAGCGTACCATCACTGCACCACAAGCACTGAGGGAGCACCAGACCAGGGCAGTGACAGGCAGACTAGCACAACTGCCATCATCACTCCTCCATTATCCTACTGTGCACCCCAAGGCACAAAGTCACACTCGTGAGTACATCCGAGAGTCACAGAGCCGGAAACAAGGACCCATCACTACCCAGACCCAGAAGCAATGGCAGCCACCACGGCCAAGTGATACGCTCCAAGGAAGGGACAGGCCAGCCCAGGACAGTGATTTCCCCCATCTTTCCAGTGTCCATGTCCCCAGCACTGGGGGTGTCCCAGGAAAGGAGGTGACCTGGAGACTGCCCTGCCCCATCGAGTACCTGCAACATGCCTTGCAGCTCCTGCAGCGATGCCGTGAGCCGCTGGTTCTCAGCCCACAGCTCGGACACGGCATCGGGGTGGCCCCGCTCCTCTGCTTCTCGCTGGGGTGGTGCAGATGCCTGTTTCCGCAGCAGGCTGCACTCCTCCTCTAGGCTAGTCACTTTGCATTTCAGCTGGTCCACCTGCAACCCAAGGAAGAAACACAGTCTGACACACACGTCCCTGCACCTCTGCCTTAGCAGGAGAGTGAAGCAGAGAGGACACTGGGCAGAAAAAGGGCCTGGAGGTGAGGAAGGCGAGGGCTGGGCAACCATGCGAAGGGAAGGACTATCCTATTGTTGGGCCAAGGTTGGCACAGCTGCACACAAAAGCTTTTCCCTGCAGGGCAAAGGAGGAAGATGCACTTGCGTAAGTACATTCAGTCTCAGGATCCTCTCTTGGTGCAACAGTTTTTTTGCTACCTTTGGGGCATCCTCGGTGCAGCTGGCCTTGACCCTGGGTGGACCAGGGACCTCTGCTGTGCTGCCAGGGCCAGCAGCTGTGAGTCTCTCCAAAGGCTTCCCAGGTCCTAGAACAGCTGAGAAACAAATTTGCAGCACAAAAATCCACTGGAGGCTATCCAGTGCCAGGAGGTCACCTCTGGCCTGGGAGGTGAGGCTCAAGCTGCTGGAGGCTGCAGGGTACCACAGATGTATCATCACACCCTGGCCTGCGCTCATGCTCTTCCACCAACACGTCGCTGGAGACAGGGGAGGTCAGTTACTTTTAGAAGTAAAGGAGGTCCTCACAGACCTGTAACGACTGACGAGGTTGATGACAGAACCAGAGTTACACAGCCAGGTGAGGCTTTGAGAGCAAACGGGGCAGCAAAAACCTATCAAAGCCACTGAGCACTAAGCAGCACTGCCAAAATTGCCAAGAAGGGAGTTGGGAACTGGACTACTTCTGCAAATCCGCCCAAAAGACCTAGAATGACTTTCGGGGACTGGTCACTTCTGGATCTTGGAGCCAGGAGGGGAAGGCAGGCTGGGACCTGGTGGCCCACCCTGCTTCCAGGGGGATTTCTCCACCCCACAGTCACCCACAAGCAATTCGCCTCCCTGCTCAGAGGAGGCCCAGGGGAGCTGGCATTGGCAGGAATATTGGCAGATAAAAGGTAGGGGAAGATCCCGGAGCTGGCAGAGCGGGATGAGGAATGAAAGGTAGCTGCGGGGCTGCGTGAAAGGTCCAGGCCCAGACTGGTGAGGGGAATGCCAGGAGGCAGCAGAGCACCAAGGAAACCGGGTTATTAATAGGTTCAAGGTAGGGCTGTCCTTGCCCAGGCAGGAAATGGGCGCGTGTTTGCTGGAGGTGAGAGCTTGGCAGCTGGAGCGCAGTGTCATGAATTCCTTCAGGTATGCAGCATGAGTCTCCCAAATGTCATGAGAGAGACGAGGAGGTGGTGGAGAGCGGCGGGGTGGGGGCAGGGAGAGACAGAGCCTGGGCCAAAACACTCCTATGAGCGGCAAGGCAGGCTGGGCAGCTCCAGGCAGCACACACGCGCCCAGCACCCCGTGGGTGGGTGGCTGCACAGCCACCGTCCTCACTAGAAAGCGGAAAACGCAAGCCCTTTCCCAGGGAAGGAGTAAAGACAAACAGGCAGCTTGACAAAATCAGCTGCCTGCTGCGTGCCTGGGCTGCCCGGACACAGCGCAGGCGCCCATCAGCACGGCAGGCAGCGCAGGGCGGCAAGCGCATGCAGGAGCAGACAGGGCATCTCATGGTACTAACGGTCAGGCTGAGAGCAGAGAGATGCCAGGGAAGGCATCGCCCTGGCGGCTCCTCTAAGGAGTTGTTTCTGGCTCCTCTAGGTGATGTATCTCCAGCTGCAGCAGGAGCTGGTGATGCATCTCCAGCTGCCCCAGGGCAGCGGCGAGTCTCCCATGCCATGCCCATGACTTGGATGCTCTGTCCTGCTCAGGGCACACTCCCCATCAAAAGCAGGGGCACGCACCCCAACATATGTCCCGTCCCACCTGCCATCAGCTCCTTCACGCTCATGGGCCACCACGCACGGACATTCGCCTGCACCCTTCTTGGCTGTCACACTCCTATCACCTCCCCTCGCCAGCCCCCATGCTCCCTGAGGCCATACCACCAGCTGCAGGTCCCGGCTCCGCAGCACGGCCATGTTCTTCTCCTCACAGAGCTGTGCATAGCGCATGGCCATCATGTAGTTCTCATCCTTCAGCCTCAGCAGCTCCACGCTGTTGGTGTCCCACTCCTCTCTCAGCCGCTTGCAACGCTCCTGCACCTTCAGGAGTTCCTGCAGCTGCTGCTCCAGCCGGGCCTGCTCTTGCTCCAACGCCTGGTTTTTCACCTGGAGCTGGTGCTCCTTCAGCAGGTGCTCCTTCCGCTGAGCCCTCACCTTCTTCACCTCCATCATCAGGAACTGAGTTAGTCCCTCAGGGCCTTCCTCATCTAAGGGAAGACAACGGAGAATCAGGTCCTGGCTGCTGAGACAGGGCTAACTCTAAAAAAACCAACCCAACACTGTTTTCCACCAAGGGGTGCCAAGCTCTCCTGTGGGTTTGCAGCCCTTCTTGTCCCAGGCTTATGGCACCACAGTCCATTACACACCTACATATGGCCCACCCCCTCCATTCCAGAGCACAGAGCTGTTGGGGTTCCTGGTGCACAGGTAGCGTGAACCAGGGCTTTACACATGCACATGCACAGATTTCTGGCCCGTCCCGTGCAAGCAGCAGCTGAAGGGGGGACGGAGCACCTGCCCCTACCCAGGATCATAGAGCAGCGCTGGGCTGGCTCCCTCCCTGTTAGCCGGGTGTAGTGCTCTGGGTAGTAAAACTCTAAAGACTCCAGGAAGGCTTCATAGCCTCGCTTTCCACGGCGCCGGAGGATGTCCATCAGGTAACCTGGAAGAAGGCATAAAAGCTAGGATGAATTCCATGCAAACCAGAGAGAAAACAGCATAGACCAGCTTCATGATATGAAATGGCATCTCCACCACTTCTGCTTCCATCCACAACAACAGCAATGGCTGGAGGAGGGAATAGGGTGGGAGCACTGCCCTTGTCTGTGTGCACCCCAGGGGAGACCCACAGAGGATGAGAGGGAGGTCTGGCTGCAGAGTATCTCAGAGAACGACAAAGCCGGGGTAGCACTGCAGTGGGAGGGACCAGGAGGCCACACCACCACATGGTGGGTAGCATCTACTCCGTGTCAAAACCAAGTTGTCTCCCACAAACCAGGCCCATCTAAGTCCAAGTTTGTGCTTTCTCCCACCTGTCTGGTTGCTTTTGCAAGGGAATCGGCATGAATTCAACACCTCCTCCTCATCCTGCTCGTCTATCACACGGCACTGGCGCAGGTACGGGGTGAGCTTTGCAGGGTTCAGGGAGCGGGTCAGCTGGTGCCGTGCACTCTCAATCTTCTCCCAGATGGTGTCTTCTTCCTCCTCCTGCTCTGAGAGGCTGCAGGCTTGGAGAGAGACATTATCCAGGGCTGGGAGGATAAAAGGAAAGAGGACGTGTGAGGCATGATGGAGGAGCAGAGGGTGAAAGACATGAGTAGGCATGGGAGAACATGAGTTGAGTTATGATCCTGCAAATAGTTTGATAGTCTTACAAATGAGACTCAGATACATCAGAAGCCATTTTACATACAAATCGGTCCAGCAGGATCTTGAGTGTCCACCCAGGGCCTTAGGTATGCAGGAGGCAGAAGGCAGTGGTGCATAAAGAAGTTAGGAGCATAGACAGTAGGAAGTCTAGCAAAGAAGTCACCTTCATCCCTGAAGCACTCTTAAATCCCCCAACCCTCACACGTCTTCCCTTTTTCCCCATCCCTGAGAACAGGAAACTCTCAGGACCAAGAGCTGCCACAGCCTGGGGCATGCTCTCATACTCGAGTTGGAGAGGAGGGTTTCCCTGGGGATCCAATTGCCCTGTGCATGCCCCAAGCGTTGGTGACCAAACTGAAGTTTTCAAGGGCACCGTCCCATGGAGCACCTTGGCTACAGTTACTGGAGCCAAAGCGGAATCACAGAAGCGTACTTTCCATGTATCTCCCACACATCTGTATGGAGCCCTGGAAATACATAGCAACAAGGCAATCCCTCTGTCAACCAAATAAAGCAAGACTGACCCCCTGAAGTCAATGGACCAAAAACCCTTAGAGCAGTGGTGAACCTGCTCCATTAAGTCCTACAAACTGTGATGGAGCAGGTATGTGCAAGGAGCTCTCTTCCCAGCCATATATCAACTCAACCAGCGTTATCTGTTTTCACTTGAGAAATAAAATCTGCTTCACAGGCTAGCACAAATCCTTTTAAGCTGGCAAGGCAAAGCACAGCAAGGATCTTCTGAGACCTAGAAGCCATCTCTCTTCCCCAGTGTGCACCATTACCTGCCCCTCTGGTGCTGGCAACAAGTCCCCCTTTCCTACCCCAGGCACACAAACATCCCCAGGGGCAGTGTAGAGGTTCACGTTGCATGAAGGCAGAGGGAAGGAAATCTCCCACTCTTTTTCCTTTTCTTTGGGTTTTGGTTTTTTTGCTTTCTTGTGGTGAGAATGATATCATGCGATTTCAGACAGCCAACTAACACAGCAAGGAGGATGGCTGACAGGGCTGCACAAGAAGTTAATCCTCCAAACAGAAATATGGGAGGCTCGGGGTCTGCTGGATGAAGGATAATAGGAAAAGAGAATTGTTGAATCCACAAAAGATACTCAAGTGTCTGATTTCCAGCACCAAAGGGCTTAGGAGCCTAAACACCGATACAGATCTGGGTCGTCCTAGGTTGAATAAAGAAAACAAACTGTGTTTCTTGCAGAAACTGATCTCTCTCATTTGGGACAGACTCACTTGCCACAGGGACACAAGTATGCAGAAGGAGGACGCAACAGCAGGTCACCGAAGCTGTGCTGTTTTGAGCTCCGCTCCTCGGCAGGGGATTTATGCCTTTAAATCAAAGGGTTTTTTCCAAGAAACCCAAGCCGGCGTGGGCAAGCAGAGACCGGCTTCTCGGCAGGCAGGCTCGGCACAGAGAGAGAGAGAGAGGGCGAAGGGGTCTGGGAGCCACCACCCCTCCTCCCGCCCGGGGTACCCCTCCTCCCGCCCGCCGCGGCCCCTCCAGGCCGGGGGGGCAAGGGGGAGGCAGCGCTTCCCCTTTCGGCCAGCCCGAAGGCGCTCTTCGAGGAACGGCGAGCCGGAGACCAGCCCTGAGGAGGTGGCTGGGAAAGAGGGAGAGAAGAGGAGCAAACACCCCACCACCACCTCCAAGCGCCCGTGCGAAACCCACGCCCCGGGACGATGCCGACGGGCGCGGGCAGCAGCCTGCGCGGGAGAAGGGGACGCAGCGGGGCCTGCGCCGCTCCCGAGGGCTCCGCAAGGCCCGGAGTGAAGAGCCCGTCCCCGGCTCCCGGCCGGGGGCTCGCCCTTACCCGCCATCCCCGCTGCCGGCCGGGCTGCCCCGCTCCGCGCCGCACCGCGCCGCGCCGCGCCCCGCTCCGCGCCGCCGCCGTCTCGCCGCCCCGGCAGGTGTGTCCGAAGCGCTCTCCCCACCCCGCTGCACCTTCCCTCCCTCCCTCCCTCCCTCCTCCAGCTGGCTGGGAGGGAAGCGGCAACCCCCCGGGCAATGGAGAGCCCAGCCCTGCCCGCCCCCGGGGGTCACGGTGGCACTCACTGGCGGAGCGGGGGCGGCCCTCTCCCGGTTTCTGAGACCCCCTCGGCTGCTCCTCACCTGGGCGAGCCGGGGAAGGGTTTTTCTCTGTGTGTGTCCCGTCTTTCCCCCCCCGCCCCCCCCAGCCCCGGGATGGAGCGGCTCTCCGGAAGGATGTGGCTCGCCAGCGACTTCTCTTCCGAAACGCACCGGCTTCACCTCCCGACAGAGCAGCGGGGGAAGGGGGTGCCCCGCTTGGCCTCCCGGGCAGGGGCGGGGGGGGTCTCTCCTGGCAGGGCGCAGCCTCCTCAGCTCTGCCTGCAGAGAAGAGGTGCATAAGGAGGAGCTTTTTTTGGTTCAAGGGCTCCAGAAATTGCAGCCTGGCCACCCCAGGTGTAGGGCTGGTTCCCCGGCGGGGGCGGGGGGGGCTGTTCAAGCAAGGAGAGAAAATGCGGGTGGTGGGAAGAAACCCAATCCAGGCCTAGAAGAGGTCCCACAGGCTTAATTTTGGCCCCCAGTCCTCAGTAGTGTCTTTGGGTGGAGCTGGGCGTGGAGGCACCCCCAGGGCAGCGTGACTGAGCCATACCCCAGGGCATGCAGGGGCTTGCACCAGCCCGCCTGACCAGGCACTGAATCCCCCGGGCCAGGGGCAGATGCCAGGAAGCCTTCCTCCTCCCCCGGTCCAGGTGGCCACAGCAATCCCAGGAGTGGATCTGTGAGTCCACACAGCATCCCAAAGAGCTTGCATAGGGTAACCTCCATCCCTGCCATGTACCCAATTGCCCAAACCCATGCATACCATTGGGACTTGGAGAGGTCTGGGAGATACGGAATTAGACACCATGGTTCAGCCCCAACATCATATGCCTCCCCCTCCGAGGCTAAGGTGTTTTTCAGTTTCTCTAGTAACCCCATTTCACTCTCATTTCTTGACTCTTAACCATGTCAAACCTCAGACCTCAGTGGCCAGGATAGAGAGTGCAGGCTCTGTGCAAGAGATTCCCAATGCAGTATCAAGCTCATAAGAAATGGGAATTTACCTGATTCCCTCCAGCCTCGGGGTCAAACTACAGGGTAGCCCAAAGTAGTGCTATGCATCCCTGCAGGGCTCTGGACACAACATGAAGGAGCCCTACATCGCTGCTGCCCCTGCCAACACATTCCTGAAAGGGACATGCTCTCAGCATCCCACCGCTGCAGTTTCTAGACCTCACCTCTGCATGGAAACCTTTCTCTCCTCCCTCAGATAAGTGAAGAAACCAAAGTGGGGGGGAGTATGAAATAATCTTGAGGTATGAACTGGCCTCCCTGCCCTAAAGGATTCCCACTGCACCCAAAATGAACATCTTCATTTATTTCTCCTCCAGGGGGAATGGCAGACACATCCCCTCTGGTCCCCACAGGGCTCCTGCACCAGCTTCAGCAAGGTGGTTTGAGGGAAGGGAGGCTTTAGCAAGAGCCTTTCCCCATGCTGCTGTGTTCTTTTCAAGATCAAGCACAACCACCATCTGGGAATTGAGACTGTTATCTGTCTGATGCACAGAGCATCACATAGATACATAGACTTTTTGTTGCAAAATATACACAGGTATTGAGCAAACACCAGGCACACAGGCGCACGCAGGGCTTTCAGCAAACACCACCTCCTCTCGCATGGCATCCGTCCCAACAAGCACCGGTTGACACCCCGAGCGTATGAATTTGCTGCTGACTCACCCTCCCTGCACGGGGTCCCAACTGCCGCCTTCTCCTCCCTCACAAGCCCAGCGCTGCACAGCTCCCTCCCAAAGCATACGTGCTGACCCAGGACCACCAGTACCAGGGCGCAGCTCCTGTCTCCAGCCCTTACCTCCAGCCAGAGGTGTCCAGTTGAGTGATCAAAAGCAAGTACAAGGAAGGCTGCCTGCAGGGAACCCGTTCTGACTCCACCCATGTCAAATTTTGCCTGCTAGTTAGTCTCTAAAACAACCCAGGTCTCTCTCTCTAGTGAAAAGATTACCTGAGCAGGATATTATGTGGTGATAGAAGATAAGATCTTCACAGTCATGCTAAAAGCCCCAAAACAAGAGTTGGCTTCTCTCATTCACCCAGAGAGAGATGAACTCAAGGCTGATGTCAAGGAAACCTCTCCCTCCACCCGCCCTGACCCCACAGGCAATGACTGCGGAGCTTTGTGACTCAGAGCGTGCAGACATCAGACGGAGCAGGTCCCACATCAAGCACCATCAGTCGCTTTCCTTCATGGAGGGTCTTTTCTGAGCTCAGCAGGTACCCCAGGAGCCGGCAGACCTCCCCTGAAGGCTCTGAGCTGGGCAGATGATCCCAACAGATGAGACAGACAGCTCCCGAGAGGAAGGAGATGGTCTGTCCCCATTTTTTTGGCCAGGGTATAGAGGGACAGAGGTGAAGAGCTCGCCCTTCAGAGGGAAGCTGCGGTCGCATAAGACACCCCCGGTTCGTCTGAGCTGTGCAGTCCCACCAGGCTGCACATGCTCACAGCCAGTTATTACGTTTCCAAAATAGCCTTACCAGTAGCAGCTACTTTTGTGCTGGCACACTTGAGTTCACACTAGGAATGACATTGGGGTGTTTGGGTGAGGTTTTTTTTGTGTTGGGCTGTTGGCTTGGTTGGTTTTGTTTTTTTCAAATCCTAACCAAAATAGTCGCACTGGTAAAACTTTCCAAGCCACGCCGGCTCACACAGGAAATCTATGACAGGCCAGCAAATGGTGAGCCACACATTGTTTCCATCGCCAGAGGAAGGTCTTAGCAGACATGGCCTGAAGAGCGTGTCAGGCAGCTGGGTCTTCTGCAGGACCTTGCGGTGCGGGTCCAACCAACGGCACTAAGAGGTCAGCGGGATCCCTCAGAGGCGAGCAAGCCCGTGCTGCGGGGAGCAGGGCTGGGTATGCCACAGCACCACATCATTTGCCCCCTCCTGGAAACAGCTTTAGGAAGGTCTGAGGCGTGGAAGGAATTCATTAAATTCCTGATCGCGTGGCTAAAACACCGTTAGTATAAAGCTCAAGCTGCAGTTGCAGATGGTGAGCTTAGGTGCTTTGTAAAGTCCTGCCCTGTGTTTTGGGAAGCATAGTATCTTTACAAACCTGCCCTGAAACCTCCTACCCACAGAGTGTCCATAATCAGAGCTGGTCAGAATGTCTTCAACAATACATTCTTTGCTTGGTGCTTTTTTTTCCAGTCAAAATATGCTATTCTTCTTGCAGCCCAGTGATTTGCAAAGACCTACAGCTTCCAATGAAGTTTTAGGGGGGAGGTTTGCTCAGGTCCAGGGTGGTCTCCCTAGTCAGGTTGAGGAAGAGAATTTGAAATACCCCCCCCAATAATAACTTCCACCCTGTAAGAGCTGTCCCAACATGATTTGGTGTCGTGAAAAAACTCTCCACGGTTTTTGTTCCTGTGTGTAACAAAAACAAATGCTGAAAACGCAAAAGAGGTTGTGAAACAGAATTATCGACTCCAGCCTGATCTAATCGGCTCATACGCTGGTTCACACCAGATTAGTTAACACACACAGAAGAAAAAAAAAACACTTTTATTTTCCTAATGACACCCATCAAACTTGGTGTTTATATTAACAACCTTTGCAAGGACTTTGACTACCTGCTCATCTCCCCGAGGCTTTTCATAACCGATGTAAGACTGCCCCAGCACGCTGAGAGTGGTTTGTTCCCTTCATGGTAGTGGTGATGACTGCAGAAGGGGAGGAGGAATGAGCTCCCCCTCCCCCACAAAAAAAAGGGACAAGTGGCCTTCATGGCAGGAAGGAAATGCATGTATCTGTGTGTGGAGATAGCAAAACAAGCGAATATTTCCTTCAGCATTCCTCCCCCTCACAAACACACCCATTGCCTGGAGCTACAGGAGGCAAAAGTGTGTGGGAGCCTTTTGGTAAGGTATTGGCAACACATCTCCATCCTCATTAGGGCATTGAGGTGTGCAGGGTGGCAAGGAAGACCTGAATTAGAGCAGGCTGACAGGATTCAAGTCAAGATAGGCTTCCTCGCTCCAAAGCTACCCATGGCAAAGGGGTTTCACCTCAACAGGGCTGAGCCTGGAAATCTCCTCCTGCTTGGCTCCCACCTCAGCCTTGCTTGCAGTTGCCTTATTCTTAAAGCATTGTCCCTGTGGGATTGGTCCCAGCTTTTTTTTTCCTCTCTTTCTAGAAAATGTGCCAACTGAGGGTCCATCTCACTGCTCATTGTGAATCCAATTTGGTTGGCTGCTTCTGCATCAGACTTTGCAACAGAACTATTAAAGTCTGCCCTCCGCTGCATAAGAAGGGTCCAAACACTGACTGTACAGAGGTCACAGTGAATTCAGGGGCGTGATATCTGCTCCCCCCAGGTATGACCCACTCTGTCTAGAAACGGGGAGAGAAGTCATCTCTCCAACAAAGGATCCACCTTTGGTTTTCAGGGGCGTGCACGCAAACAGAATTTGACTCTAAGGGAGGAGAACCACATGGATTGAAGATGTACACACAAAGATGGGGTAGATCGCACCTGCTTCAGGCAGAGAAGAAATGACTGTCCAAGAGGCAAGCTGATGGGGGAGGGAGCCCAGAGAAGGAACAAACCCAACTGCATTTTAATTGCAGCAGGCAACGGCTCACTGAACACAACCATTTTTCCTTAGTGCTTTCCTTGCACGCCGAGGCTGCAGCCACCAGAGGTCAATGTGACCACGTCAACCTCAGCCAGCTGTTGCTGGGTGCTGCACAGAGCCCTTTTGAAACTCTGGGACAACAGAAATATGAATCAGGCAGTGTTTTCCACCTCTCAGGACATAACTTTGGAGTAGAATTGCATGTAAAGCAACATTCAAAGCATTAATCACAATGTGACCTCATCAATATCCTGGAAAAAAGGGCTTGAGAACGACAATGTCAACAATTAGCATCCTTCAAACACTCTGAATTGAGACCCTGTTACTTGCCCATGGTCCTACAGGACCCCAGAAGTTCTCCAGTCACTCCAGGCATGTCTCATACTGCTGGTTTCAGTGTCACTCAGGTGTTTTCATCAGTCCAAGACATGCCTTGATAGCAACAGGTGGAAATGGGCTATCTGTCCTCCCCTGAGTCCCACTTCTGCTCCCCGGGGCATAAGGTCTGTCAGTGAATGAGTTCTGCCACAGATCCAGGCTGGCTGAATAAAACAAGTAGCTGACCTGCAGCCAGAGGAAAACAAATGGGTTAAATGGGCAGGGTCATCAATCTGGATTAGAAGTCAGACAGGGAAGATGGCACTGTGCAGAACAGAAATCAGTATGTCTAGATAGGTCTGTAGCATCCAGCCATTCTTCTGCACTCTTATATATACCAGTTACCTTCTGCTCTCCATCCCACCTATGTCTTCGTCTAGACCTCCTCAAACAGTCACAGAGAGGCCATTTCCATCCTAGCCTCCCAAACCCTTGATCATCTATGTGGACACCCACCTAGTCAGAGCAAACAAAACACTCCTATTCCTGCTCCAGCAGAGCTCCAGCCTCATCTCCAGCCTTGTGGGATGTCAGGTTTCCCTAAACAAGAGAGGTCTTCTTCTCCAAGAAGACTGCACTGGACTACAGGATCATCAGTGGTCCTCTGCCCAGAGCTAGCCAGCTGCCCAGGCCAAGCATGTTTCTACCATCTCATACAAGCTCTAGCTTAGGATGGGAGCAAAGACAGACCAGAAGGCAAACCCTGCCTTGTGTTTGCAGGGCAGTTGAAGTTGAAGACACTGAGACAGTGAGAACCACCAGCACCAGCTCAGATGCCATCATGTAGATGAGCAAACTGACTGTGAGCAGTTTGAATTCAGAAGAATAAACTGCCACTAAGAGATTATCTACTTAGCTGGGAGCTCTCTCTGCCGTTTTCAGAAATGCCCTGGTCCCTCATGCAGCTTTGACAGGAGGGAAGAAAGGAGCTTAGATGGAAAACGCCACTTCCATCTTCCCTTCCTCCTCCCCGAGATGATCAAAGTCCCATGTGGCTCCTCTCCTGAGCTGGTACACAAGCATGGCAGCCAGAGTCACTGTCAGGCTGAGACTGGCCAGATGTTGATGGAGGAGGAGCAGGAGAGGGTGATACCATCCCATAACACCCATGACACTGACCAAGTGCCGTATCAGGGAGTGGGACAGGGTTCATCTGTTGGGAAAGAAGATGCTGCCCACCAGGAAATTTGCTACATAAAGCAACAGACAACATAAATTAAGTCCCCCAAACCCTTCTTCTGCTACAACAGTTGGGGCTTTGAGGGCACAGGCTGGTAGTGTACATGGGAAGGTATGTTGGCATTTCAGCCTGCAACCCATCAAACCTCCAGCAGCAACTGTCAGAGGACAGATCCTGGTTCACCTGTGCACCTGGCCTTGCAGTTCATGGTTTGGGCAACAAACCCCAGACTGGTGGTTTTCTAGCCCCAGGAATACCTGACTGTCCTAGGGAGGGCAATGCAACTGCAAGACAGGGAGGCATGCTGAGACTTTGCTGGGGTTTCAGTAGGTGAGGACCAGGCCAGGACCTTTTCCCAGTGGTTGGGGAGCAAACCTGTTCAGGACACAGACAGGGAAAGGAGCTGAGCTCATGCTAATGGGGGCAAAGTCTCTCTGGAGAGGCCAATGAACAGCTGAGTGCCACCAACACTTGTAACACTGCTCCAGAGCCATAGGGTGGCACCATCCTGCTGTCCAACCCCTTGGGGAATGAAGTCGCTGGGGAAGTGCCAGGGCAAAGCCCAAAAGCCTTGGGTCAGCGTGGCTTTCTGCTGAAGCCCTTGCAAAGGGAAGGATGTGGAGAGCGAAGGGTTGTGCCTGTTCCTGCCACGCAGGGCTCCTCGCTCCTGACTACTGAGGCCCTTCCTAAGCCTTTCCTCTCAGAAGATGCTGGACCTACACCAACACACATCTGCACCCCTCCATCTCTGCCCTGATCTATGCCGGGCCTGGTTATTCTCACCCTACAGTTGATCGGAGATCGCTGCTGCACTGAGCCAGGCCCAGGCTTACATACAGCACAGCAAAGGGGCTGTAACTCCCCTCTGCTCCTGTTAACGCCTCCTAGTGGGGTGTGCTCCAGGGCATCTGTTAGACGCAGGTCTGCCCAGAGCACCCCTCAGCCCACGTTCAGCATGGGCCAAGGGCTGAGACCCGACAAGCTTGGTACAGATGTGACCTCAGCCAGAGCGGTTAGGTGCCAGAGGTGAAGGCGAGAGCACGACACCTTGGACCTCATTTCCTTCTCTGCATACCACCATGGCCACACCAGATGCCCTGCAGGATGTGACCCTAGATAACGCGGGAGGTCTTGCAGCCCTTCTGCCTGCTGCCTGGGCTCTGTGCTGGAGCCACCGTGGCTGAGCGTGTTGTGATTTGTAACCTTCTCCTAAGCACTCCTCCATGCCTGGCATTCCCAGAGCTCCCCATTCCTGTGTCCCAAAGCCAATACACCCATCTACCTCCTTGGCTTGGCCCCAGTGCTCCGTTCCTCTTCAGACCATACCACAGAGACCAGCATCAGCCAAAGCTAGAGACAACCATGGGAGGAATCAAGGCCTGGGCTGCAGCAGGAGCCATGCCTCACTTTCCAGGAAGCTGACACCAGCCTCTCCACTAGACCAGACCTTCACAAGCCCCGGGAATGTAACCCCAGTGTCCCCCACCCTGGGAGCTGGATGCCCATTTCCCCCGGGAAGGAGTCGTGCCCTGCCCCAGGGATTCATTCCCGGGGCTGAGAGCCGCAGACAGCTAGCTGGAGCCCGCCCAAAAGCAACAAGCTTTCCAAGCCCTTTCCCTTTCTTGGGGGTCTGGTAGTCACATAAACAGGAAAAGCCTGGCTCTCTCCCCCCTCTTCCACAGCTCTGCCTCCCTCCCCTCCTCTCCGGCGTGCACTGGCGTGATACAAGCCCCAGCGTTGGGCTGCTTGGCCCCACGGGAGGAGCTGCCGGCTGGCCCCTGACCTCCAGGCTCCGCATTTCCTGTGGCAGCCGAGGAGGGAGACGAGGCCCCTTCTTCCAGACGCTGGGGCTGGGCATAAAGGGGCCTCTGCGGGCCAGCCCGGGGCGGGGAGGAAAGGTCATGGTGGTCCTTTGCCAGCAACCCGAGGTCTGAGGAAGCAAAGATGACAGCTGGCCCGGGAGAGGTGGGAGCATCACTGGGACAAGGAGCCTCCGGCCGAAATGACAGGGCAAGGGCCGCTCTGCCGCCCTGGCCCTGCAGCCAGCTCTCCAAACCCTTCTTTATCTCCTAGCGCTTATTTTTAAAAGCTTTGTGGCCTTCCCTCCTAAAACCAAAGGCGGCCACACCAGGTCGGGGCGGCTGCCCAGGAGGGACCAGAGCGGGTGCCTGCAGGAGAAGGGTGCAGCTCCTCCTCCAGCTCACACAGTCGCCCTTGCAGAGCCCAGTGCTGTTAACCCTTGGCAAGCTAAGCCCAGCCACGGGAATAGGTGCCCACCTTAAGGTGAAAAAGCTGGGACTGCTGTCTAGGAGGGTGTTACCCCTTTCCCCCAGGTCATTCTAGGGAGGACTAAGCTAAGACAGGCATCCCCTGCCCCTCTGCATGTCTCCCATGCATCATCATGGGGAGCAGGACTGAGATCTCCGGAGGGGTGTGGGAAGAACTGAGCCTTGCTGAAGGCATTTGGCTTGAGAGGCAGATCCCCATCCCCGGGGTCCCGGTCCATGTTTGGGCTCTGTGCCAGCCTTGGCTTGTAAAAGCCCAGGACACTGGCCAGATGTGATGCCTGCTCTTCACAGCCTGGCAAGAGGTGCCGGATGCCTGGGGAGAGCGGGGAGGGGGGATGGCATCCCGGATGGAAACCTCTGGCATGCCTCTGCGCTGATCTCCACTCTGCCCTGGAATGCGCCCGCCAGCAGCATGTGGGAAAGTGGAGTCAGCAGAGACCTTGGATGTGTCAGCTCCCCGGCTGAGTAAACAAGAGGAGCCCTGGCAAGCATTCAGCCCCAAGCATCTGAGACCTTGAAAAAAAGGGGCTGAAGACGGGGAGGTTCTTCTGTCCCCTCCTTGCTCAACCCCTGCAAAGTATGTCCGAACCTCTCCCCTACCTCAGGTGCTATACGCCACCTCCTCTCACCCCTACCATGTCTGGAGAAGCATGGGGAGAGACTCTCCCTGAGGCGTTTCCAGCACCGGGCTGTCAGATCTAACATCCCAGGAGGAAAAGGCCCCTGGGAGAGATACTGCCACAAAAGGAGGGTCTGGAGAAGAAAGAGGTGGGATAAAAGGGTTTATCACTTTTCACCCCCCAGCCCCCCTCCATGCACACCCATCCATGCCCCTTGGCCATCTCCCAGGCAGCAGGGAGCACAGAGGATGGAGAGCTTCCACCAGCAGTTCTGGCATTGCCTCTGCGAGCGCAGTGACGGCCAGGACAGAGATGCACACTACAGCTCCCAGATAAATACCTCCCTGGCCCAAGCTGGGGACATTCCCACTGGGGGATGTCAGCTCCAGCCACCTCTCTGCAGGTTTCACAGGCTCAAGGAGAAGCTGCAAAACAACAGGTTTCCCCAGTGCTGGTTGGAGACCTGCTCCCACCGCTCTTCAGGTTGCCAGAGTTGCCTCCCTCGTCTCCTCCATGAAGTGCACCCACACAAGACAGCTCCTCATCCCCTCTCCGCATGGGCATGGGAGCCTGGTTTGGGGTCTGGGGAAGAGGGATGCGCTGGGGAAGGTCCCCCCACATCCCACCAGTGGACCCCATCATCTCCTGGGGGGTGAGCTCTGGTGGCAGCGGTGCTGGAAGGCTGTGCCCGCCTTCTGGCCATCGTCCCGCGTCCCCTATCGCTCCTCGGCAGGCGCGGACTCCCAGAGAATGAGCCATTGTTCCCCGGCCCCGCGGCCTCTTCCTGTCCCCGTAGGGCTTCGAGACAAACAAAAGCAGAGCCAGACGCTGTGGGGAGGAGGCTGGGCCTGCTCCCCTCCTCCAGATCCCGCAGCAACCCCGCAGGCAGGCAGGCAGACAGACGGATGCCCGCCTTGGGGGAATGGGCAGGGACACCCCTATTTTTAGCTGCCTCTGCATCCCCACCCCCTTCCTTCCGTGGGCCAAAAATACACAGGCTGGATAGACAGGCAAAATCATTATGATAAAAGAGTTGTCCAGACCTTGTGTCCAGCCACTCCCCTGGCTTTCACCTCTTCCCTTTGACCAGGACAGGTTCTTCAAGCAATGGTCTCCCTCCCCCTCCATGGATGAATTGTCTCTTCATCCCCATTCCTCGTTCCCTATATCCTCACATCCTCTCTCCGCACATCGCACACTTCCTCATCCCCACACCCTGATCCCTGTCTGCTCCATGGATGCATTCCCCATCCCTTGACAGTCCCCTCTCCCATGCCACACCAACCCTGGGGACCTACTCCCTTCTCTTGAGACCCTCCAGCTCCTCCTTTCCCCAAAGCACCTTCCCCCACCTCTTCATGCAATTCATCTTCAAAAGGCTCTTTGCCCGCAGAGCCCCCCCACTTTCCTGCTCCTCACCCCCATCCCCTGTGCACCTTCCCTCCCCGCTGCATCCCTCCTACCCTCACCATCTCCCCCTTTCTCTCCTCACCCCAGCAACCTCCATCCCAGCTCCCTCCAGCCTGCATGGGCTTTAAACTCCTGCAGATGTGCTCCCCCTCCTTATCCTGCTGAGGGAATGTATTTAGGGGAGGGCAAACAGACCCCCAGATGCCCCCACACACAGAGAGCTGCTTCTCCAAGCAGCTAGTTGATATCTGAGCCCCTGCAGTCCCTCCTGCACCTCCTTAAGGTCTATGAAAAGGAACCAGAGAACCAAGTGGTGTTTAGGGGGTTGTTCTGGGGAGACATAATGTACATACATACATATATATATATATATATTTACATCTCCTTTTCCAGTGCCCGGAATCACAGAGGTGTTTCCAGGCCACAGGCAGCTGTTCCTGGATTGCTTCTGGTTTATGCAACATCCTCTCTCCCCTCCCAGTCATGTCCCAACCCCCCCCTTCCCTCTCCTCTGTGCCTGGGGGAAAGCTGGAGGGAGAGCACAGATCGGGGTCTGTCCTGGGGTCTGTCCCTCCATCATCCCTCCCACAACACCCCCCCGACATGCCTACCGCACCCCACATCCCCAGCTGTCAAACAGGACGAGTATACGAGGAGGAAGCCGGGGAGGGTGGGAGGAGGAAGAAGGATGAAAACATTTGGGATAGGAGGAGATGGGCAGAGGGAGGGAGGCAGCCTGCCAGCAAGCCTGGGAATTCATCCCTACCTCCTCCTGGGCTTTGGCAAACCCTGAGGCTTTGAGTTCCCAGCCAGCTCCTGGGGGAAAAGCTCCCCCCACCCCCCTTTTGCAAACCCCACAAGCGGAACGTGGTCAATCCCATTCCTTCGGCCTCCCACTGATCCAGGAAGAGGAGCTGGAGGAATCCATGGGGAAAATTAGAAATGGGCTTTTTACAGAGGTCAACCCACCCTCTTCTCGTATGAGTGGGTCTAACCCCATGCTGCTGCCTGCGCGGTGGTGGTCGCTGCAACCTACCCACTTTCCTTCCCCGGTGCAGCACAAGGATGCTGGGAACCACACTGGTCTCATCCCTCTCCCCAGTTATCACAAATGCTATGGGCACAGAGCAGGGGACTCGCAGCACAGCCCCGAAAATGGGCTGAGCCTGGCCCAGCACATCCCTGGAGGTGCTGCCGATGGAGAAATAATCCTGGTGAAGAAATTATGGGGCATGAGAGATCCGGTGCCCAAAAAGCCAGCACTGGCATCAGACCAGGGATGCACTGGGCAGACGCTGGGTGCCTCACACCTACACCTCGCCCCAGGGTGTCACCTCCTGCCACCACCCCAGCTTGCTCATCCTAAAACCGGCTCTGCCTCCAGCTCAGCCCCAGGGCAGCGAGACGCAGGCTGGAGGCAGCACTGAGGGCCACAGGCTGGGAGCTGGGAGGAGAGACCCAGAGGCACCAGGGTGATGGGGAGCTGGATGAGGCCATGCTGGGATGCATAGTGGGGCAGGGGGCCCTATGGACCCCCCTCCCCATCATAGCAGGGGTCTGTCCCCGACTCCGCTGCCGGCAGTAATTCCCATACCCGTGCGGTATGCGCCCTCACAGCCACCGCGAGAATGGAAACATCTGGAAGTCACCCGCAAACAAGCGGCGCTCCCAGTTAATGAGGAAATATGAGCCGGAGACCCTGGGCAGCAACAGGATATCTGCTTCTTGTGTGCTGAGCAAGGCACCCCCTTCCCACTGAGCCCCTGCCCACCCTCTTTCCCCGGGAAATTTCCAGGGATGGGGCAGTGCTCCCAGAGCCCCATCCCTGGATATTTCCCAGGGAAGGAGGGTGGGCAAGGAGACAGCAAACAGAAACAGCAAGGAATAGAAACCCAGAGGTGAGCACCCCATCCCCAAACTGGGGTGCCCCCATCACCCTCCCTCAGCTCCCCCCAGGTGTCAGGGAAACAGAGAAGTGGGTTTTTCTTCTCCGGAGGAGAGTCCTGCATCAGCCTCCTTCAGCCATCAGGGTTTGTGAGCAGCAGGGCTGCAAAGCAATGTGGGAGGAAGGACCAAGTACCTGGAGGTGTGGGGCAGAGACTTCAGGATCCCCCCCAGCACCGTCCATCTCTCTCTCCATCCCTGTTGCACTCAGCCACCCATAAGACCTCAGTCCCATGCCGGAGGGATGAGCACCGGGGAAGAAAAGGGGGGACAATTTGCACAGCCCTGTCTTTGATGTTGTAGGAATCAAAGCAAATCCTCAGCCAGGAAGGCTGCGGGGCCACTTGTCTACTCCCATGGTAAGCCCAATGGCCGGTCTCTCTGTAATGGTGAGACTGGTACCACTGCCTGGGGCACAGGGTTACAGGTGGGTTGAAAGGTTGGGGTGACTGAAGGTAAATGAGGTAGCCAGGAGTCTGTGGTGATGGGGCTGGGAGGGGTCCAGCTATTAGCTCCTGCCCAGGGCACCCATAGGTGGTACAGTGGCTCTGCAGCACCATCCAGCCCCACAGCCACCTCTTACTTATCAGCTGAGGTGGATAAACAGGTTGGGAGGCAGGATTGTATGGATTTGCTTTCCAGGCAGCTGTATATGAAATAAGGGGGTCTCAGGAGGATGCAACCCTGGAGGAGCCGCACCACCTCTGCTCATACCCAGACAGCCAGAGGCCAGGATGGGTACTGAGTCCTGGAGCTGGCACATACCCTGGAGGTCTCCAAAGCACTTCAGCACCAGCCCCAGAAGGACAAAAGTCACAGCCCAGCTGGCATAGCAGCAAGACCACAAAGTTTGGGGAGGGATGCTGAAGAGGGGGGATTTCCAACCGCTTTCCTGGAAACAGAGCCCGTCCTGGCCTAGAGCACAGAGATGCTTGGAGCAGGGGTGAGGAGGAGGAGGTGGTGGAGAGCCGGCCGCCCCATGAGGAGTGGAGCGTGGCCCCTGTCCCATCTGGAAGAGATTTGTTCTGCATTCCCTGGTGGAGGCGGTTGCCGTCGCCCAGGCTCCGTTCCCCACCGCAGCCCCTGCTGCAGGGCACAGGGATGGGGGTGAGGGGACTGAGGGGGAGCCCCTTGGGCTGGGGTGGAAAATGCCCTGGCAGGCCATGCAGAGGGAGGAGACCCAAAGAAAGGGTATTTTCCTGCCTCTCTCACCACCCCCAACTGGCTTCCTCTGAGTGGGACATGCGTGAAGAGATGCCTACCGTATCTCTGGCAAGCAGGGAGGATGCAGGTCATGATTTCTCCTCTTTTCCCCACTAGTGGCACAGCTAACCCCACCTCAGACTTGAGCTCCCATCTCCCTCCAGGACATAGAGACGCTTAGAAGTACCACCAAAATGCACAGTCCATGTGCTCTTGGTTCCTAATGGAGAAGACCACCACAGAAGGCAGAACCCAACTATGCCATGTCACAGAGGAGAAGCCTGAGGCTGAAGGGCTGAGAACAGTGCCGAAGTCCTACTGCTGGTTAGCAAACCTCTGAGCAATAAGGTGCTCCAGCCCGGGCACCCCAGCACGGGCCACCTGAACCTAGCGAGAGGCCAGACTCCATTTTGACATCTCCTCTGCAGACATCTTGTCATCCCTTCAGCCAGGCCCTGCTTAACCCCAACAAGTCTCATCTCGCCTTCACCAGTGGAGACACCTCCCTCCTCCTCCACAGCACCCTGAATAGGTGCTTGTGCTTGGTCAAGTGCTCCCCAGCAGAGCCACCAAGTCTCGCCTGGAGGTCATGAGGGTCACCGATGGCACTGATGATGCAGTACTCACCAGCAGGTTGCCCCTCATTGGCACTGATAGGGTCTTCTGCTCTGTGACCATCAAGGGACAAAGCAACAAAGCGTGATACCAGAGGGATGCGGTGTCCCATATATGGGCAGAAACCCTCCTTGGTTCCACTAAGGAGCACCTCCTTGAATTTACCCAGTGCCATACCCTCACCCTGGTCTGACGCTGTGCTGCTGAGCCGCTGATGTGACACTTGTCCTGACCCTGTAATCCTTGTCCTGACCCCATAACATCCATGGGTCCCATGCAGCCTTCAAGGAGGCTGTTATCCTGCTAATGCTCAACCCAATGCTACCCACAGGTCCTGGCATGACCGCCCACCCCCAGACCCCATTCCTGGTTAGCACTACTGCATCACAGGCACTGGGGACTTCCCATCCAGCGTGGGATGGGATGACTCCATGTGATACATGAGGGGGTCGCACACAGGGGACTAACTCCTTTCCTTCACCCTCCGGCCAGGCTCCCCTAACCAGGTTAGCCAGTGACCTGGGCTTCCCCCTTCCCCCAAATTCGTTGAAGCAGGCACCCGGGTGTAGGAGGCAGCCAACGCTGGAGGACGGGAAATGGCACTGGGGAAGTGGGGAGGAGGGGGGAGGGAGCGGGGGAGCAGCAAAGAAGTTCCTGAAGTTTTCTGTCCTGGATAGTTGGAATAAATCTCATTTTCTCTGGTCTCCTTGCCGAGGCGAGGATTGGCTCAGCGGTGCTGCAGCCCGCCCTCCTCCTTCCCACGTCCCCTCCCCGCCAGCTTCGCTCCCTCTCTCCTGTGGCATCGGGGCGTCAGCCTGGGAGAGCCAGCCTTGGGGGGACAGCCGTGGGAAAAGGGGGGGTAACGCCTCCACTTTCTCCCCTCCCTGCTCTGGGACACAGAGCCGGTAACCCTCGGAGCAAGTTACGGGGGCCCACGGGGAGCGTCTCCCAACTTTTCGACTGAAGGACGGGAAAAAAAATAATAACCCTGGTTCGGAAAAGGTAAATGCTGAAAGTTTTGATTTGTCTGTATGGAAAGCTGGCGGGGGAGGGGGGGGCGGTTCGGGAGCAGAAGGAAAAGGGTGGAGAGGGTGGTAGGAGAGGGGAGAAGCAAGAGGGGTGGCAAAGCGATGGAGACAGGGAGGATGGTGAAAAAGAAAGGGAGAAGAAGGCAGGAATGCAACAGGAAACCGGGAGGAAGGAAAGCAGGAGCAAGGAGAGGGGAAACAGGGTGGGGGGCGGAGGGGAGGCAGGAGAGAAAGGGGGCGAAGAGGGGATCCCAAAGATAGGGGAAAGCAGCGGGGCACCCCCATCTCGCATTCTGCTCTGGATACCCCTCGAAGCCCCACAGGCTCTCAGGCGCCTCAATTTTGGGGGGTTGGAGGAAGAAAGGGAATGCTTTTGGGCAAGAAGGCAGGGAGAGGATGGCTGGAAACCGCCTGCCTTTGGAGCCCCGGCCTCCCTCCACGTCTCAGCGTGTCTGCTCGGAAAAATACCCTTGTACAGAGAGAGATATAACTGTATATATATAGCAGCCGGCAACGCAGGAGTTGAACTCAGGCTTGTCCGCCTACTGCCCGGCACTGCTCCAGGGAAGCTGGAAGAGGCCCAGCCGGGCCAGACGAGCCCCTTTCCCCTTCCCCAAAAGCCTGTCCCCGGATGGCTTTCCCCATCCCAGAACAAAGTGACCCAATTGGGGAGCCTCTGCCTCCCTTTCTCCGGGGAAAAGGGAGGTTTTTCAGCACTTGGGAAGGTTGGGAAAGCCTTCCCGGCCGCCCACAGCCATTTCCACCCATTCTTCCCCCTGTTGAGACCACCCCAAACATCTCCTCGCCCTCTTTTGGAGTATGTCCCCTTTGGGGGGGGGATGTAAGAAGAGGAGGAGGAGGGAAGAGGCTGTTTTCAGTAACTCCAGCCAACTAGACATCTGGATTATTTTCCCCCCCTTTCTGGTTTCCGCTCTTCCCAGCAAGCAGAACGGCTCTGGCCATTCCTGGCGAGTGGAAAACCAGTGGAAACCAGCTGAACTCGGGGGGGAAACAGAGGAGGCCAGGCTGGGAGGAGGAGGAGGTGCTGGCAGCTGGTCTTTGAGGGCAGGGGGCTTCCCAGAGGAGGCAAGGAGGGAGCCGGGGAAGGGGCGGTTGGGACGGGCTGCAGGCTTGTTGTGCCAGGGGCTGGTGAACACGGCAGGCTGGCGGATGGAAACGGCATGAGGATGAACGAGTGGCCAGACGGGGGGGTCCTCATGCCCAGTGGAGGAAAGGAGAGTGCACGGGTCACCCTTTGCCCACAGAATCACGAGTTTCCCTGGCATGGAGGAGTCCGCCTGAGTGGAGGGGAGGGCTGGAAGGGGCACAGCCGGCAGGGAGACACACCGGGGCAGAGGGAAGGAGGGAAAAAGGGGAGATTGGAGGGAGAAAAAGCCCAACAGGCCTGCCAGAAATCTACCATCCAGGTAGGGTTGGGCACCAGCTGCCCTCCCTCCCTCCCTCCCTCCTCTCTCAGAGCCTGCTGCCTGCCAGCAGGCAGGGAGAGCCGGGGGCCAGGAGGTGTTGGCTTGCTTCCCCATGGTGGCCAAGGGACAAGGAAAGGGAAATAGTTTCCTCCTCCTGGCTCCCAGTTCAATAGTTCTCCAGGCAGGGAGCAGGGGGATGCCCTTCTCCTGCATTCCCCTTTCCCTCACCTCCCCAGCCCATCCCCAGGGTGATGCAAAACCTGGTGCCCGCAGGGGTCTGCAGGGCAGCAATGCTGTGCAGGGGACCTGGGGGGGTGGGGAGTCCACCCCTCAGATGAGACCTGGCTGGTGCGGCATGAGCTCCACATCATGTGGGCACCACTGCTGAAGGGCACAGTCCCCACTTTGGGCCCCGTCACCCCCGTTGTGCTGCAGTGACCACCTCGGTGGTTTTCCTTGTGCCCCAGGAGAGCCCTGACCCAGTGTCTCTAGGTGGGCTTCTTCCAGAGAGAGGAAATTGCTCCCTGGTTTTCCTCCCACCCAGTTGTCCTTCCACCCCAAATCTGCCACGTGCCTGGCCCATCCCAGCTGCGAGGCAGCATCGCACAACCTCCATAAGCAGGAGGCAGACCTAGGCAGCACGAGGCAGGGAGCTGGGGCCAGCAGGAAGCCAACCTGCCACCGTCCCAGCTGCCACTGACCACTGCCACCCCAGGAGGCAGCCAATGGTGCTGGAAACCTCAAGGGAGGTTTGTTTTCCCTTCCCCAGGCATTAACCTCTGGCAGATAAGAGGGGCCCTGGGTGAGCAAACATGGCCAGGGCAAGGTGAAAACACGTGCAGCTGGCCAGGAGAGCAGCTCCATGCCCAGGGCTCCCCCTTGCCAGAGGATTTGCCTCCCTGGCACTGCCTGCCTGCTCTGAGGTGACCTGGGGACAGGCAGGGGAGGCAGGCAGCAGCAGGGAGACCCATGTGGTGATGGGGGTCCCAACACGCCAGGAGTGAGGGGTGTGTGGCTTCTGCATTGCCTCTTGGCATGCTGCCCTCCACAACCAGCCCAGCTGAAGGGACCCAGCTCCATCCTGTTCCCCCTGCCGCTGAGCCGGGACTGAGCCCAGGGAGGGACATGTCCCCAGGCAGGCATCCAAACTACAGATGCTCTGAGGTGCCATGCTCCCCGAATCCTCTCCTTTCTCCAACCCACCCTCTTCCTCTTGCCACACACCCTTATGGGGGATCTGCTGATCTGAGTGTCCTCCCCACTGACCGGGGAGGTCATCGCCCTGCCATCGTGTCCGCAGCCACTGCCTCCCCACCTCCACCCCAGCGCCTCCGGGACACGCCTGAGTGCAGGGACCTACCCAGCCTTCTCCTCCAACCTCAAGCCATCACCTCCCTTGGCCTGCCTCAGTTTCCCTTCAGCTGCCCTCCCCGCACCCCCAGCTCCGGGCTGCTCCGACGCGTCTGCTCAGCGCCTGGGGACCCAGCCAGGGGAGAACAAACAAACCCATCTATAAATATTGCATTTTCCCTCCCCGCTGCCCCTCCTCCCCAAGAAGCATGCAGTCCCCAGGCCTCACCCTTTCCCCAAGGGTTCATCTGAATAGCAAAAAGAAGGGAGAGGTTTTTCGCCCCGGGAGCCCGGACAGCTGGGCAGGGCACCGCTCCAGGAGGAGGTGCTGCCTGGGAGGGAAATCCTCAGCCTGGGTCGCAGCATGGGTCCGGCAAAGCTGCTGCAGGGGAAACTGAGGCACACCAAGGGAGGTCAGAGGAGTGAGGGAGAGCACACTCTTGGGGGGGAAAGCCTTTCTCTTCCTCCCCAAGAGCAGGATCAAGCGAGGGGGACAGCTGGTAGCAACCTCTCCACCATTGTTCATGCACCGCCTTTAACTTCCCCAGCCAGTCCCAGAGGTACAGCCAGCATGGTCGGGAAAATCCTCTCTGAGGGCTTCACCGTTCCTTTTGTCTTGTTTAGGTGGCCAACGAGGGGACCCAGGCACTTGTCCTGCCAGCCCGCCCCAAGCTCTTGTCAGCCCCTGCCCCATCCGGGATCAGCTCCCACTCACCTGTTGGTGGCAGAAGACAGTGGATTAACCCCTAAGCCCACAGCCAGACGCAGCTTCCAGTGGCCACCACAGCACCAGGGGTGACCCCAGACACCCCCTGGAGACACCTCTGCACTGCCACCGGCCTCACCACCGGGGACATACCCACTGTGGGTGATTTCATGAGCACAACATAGTGCAGGGAATCAGGGGGACAGGCACTGCTCCTGCCTGCTGAAAGCCAAGGTGACGTGAGCCATTCCCCCAAGAGCATCGGAGCAGGAGCAATGGGGAGGCCAGGGATGTGACAGGCCACCCCAGTGTTGGAAGCCCAGCGAGGGCTGGTTTTTGGGGCTTTTACAGGGGCAGGGGTGAGGTGAGGGGTGCAACATGAGCCTGGGGAAGCTGCCGGTGCTCAGCTGGGTGTCGGGCTCCCATGGCAAGCGGCGGCTGAAGTCAGAGCTGACACCGGACATGATCAGTCCGCCGCTGGGGGACTTTCGGCACACCATGCATGTGGGGCGTGGGGGTGACGTCTTCGGGGACACCTCCTTCCTCAGCAACCACGGCGGGGCTGACACAGCCAAAGCCAACAACTTCTTTGCCCGGACGCTGCGCCATGTCCGCCGGACGCCACTGAGGAGCCGGGGCAGCGAGGGCCAAGTGGGGGCATCGCCCGCCCCCCCAGCCATCTCACCCATCATCAAGAACGCCGTCTCACTGCCACAGCTCAACGAGGGGATGTACGACGGCAGCAGTGGCCGGGGCTTGACCAGCAAGTTCTCCTTCAAAAGTGCCTCCAACAGCTTCTCCAAAACACACCAGGCCTATGGTGAGTGAAGCACGGGGCAGGGGCTGGCACCCAGGCACAGTGCATCCTCTGCAACCCCCCTCCATTACTCCGTGCCTCAGTTTCCCCACTGAGGGACTTGAGGCTCTCAGCAGAGCCAGGACATTTCAGAGTCCCTGTGAGGAGATAACCCTAACCTTGCTTTCAACTGCTGTCCTTCCTCCTGCCCTTGGAGGTCTCCTCCCAGGGTACCCCCCAAAGCAGAGCAGGGATGGTTTCTCCTCCTTTCCCTCCCCCATAGCCCTACACAGCTGGCAGTCTCTATGGGGCAGTTGTAAGGGCGTGCCCCCCCATCTGCTCCCAGCCCTATGCCTTCCCCATGAGCAGCCTCTCTGAGGAAGCCAAGAGGGTGCTGGGACAGGGTGCAACGCCCACACCAAGGTAGCAAGGTCAAGGGGACCCATGGCACCACCTTCCCCACCCCAACCCTGTCGCTAGCTGTGTCAACCACTCCATCTCCATAGGGTCCTCAAGGGACTCCATCCCCGCCTCAGCTTCCCCATTGCACCCAGATACGCCCCTGCCAGCCAGGCTCCAGGAGGGACCTTTGGGGAAGGGTTGTGGGAAGTACGGCACGGGACAGCTGAGTGGCTCTTCTCCAGCCTCACAGCACTGGGCTGTGGCTCAGCTTTTCCCCAGGGAGGTCTGGAGCAGAGGGTCTCGGGGGGGTGGGATCCAGGGAGCCTGCAGCAACTAGGGGAGGTGGCTAGGCTCAGATGGAAAGGCAAGCTGAGGCAATGCTGCCATCTCCTGGTCCCACCTGCCCGGCTCAGCCCCTACCAGCATCTTACCAAGTCCAGAGCCCACCTGGAGACCCTCCACCGTAACTCTGGGCTTTGGAGACGCCCACACAGACACTGGCCTGTCCTTTAGAGTTCAGTGCCACTGATGGAAGCGTGATCTGCCCCACTGCAGGGGCAGTGTCCCTTGTCCCCCACAGATGTAAGGCAGGCTTCCTCCCACCTAGCTGTGCCCCCCTCACCAGCCATCTCTTCTGCCTTGCAGGGCTGGAGTCTGGGTTTTGCACCATTCCTCGTGTGCCCCGCTTGGAAAAAGCCCAAGAGAGCACCTTCACCAGGGAAGAAGAGCTGACGCGCTCGGACTCCCTGCTCTCCTTCCGCCTGGACCTGGGGCCCTCCCTGATGAGCGAGCTCCTCCAGGTGATGAGCTTCTCTGAAACCAACGGCAGCGAGGTTGGGGAGGATGGTGAGGTGACCAAGGATGGGGTCCCTGCATCGGGTGCATCCCACGGAGAGGACAAGGCAACGTCCAGCTTCTGGGACTGCTCTGGGCAGAGCAGCCTGTCGGGGGCCAGCTCGCTGCCAGGACTGTCGGTCCATGCCAATGGAGAGGCACATGCCATCGAGGGCACTGGACAGGACTCTGCCTGGGCTTCAGGGCCGGGGGCAGCACCCAGAGGGACCCCGTGGCAGGGGCACTGGAACGACTGCACTATTGAGGCGGGAGAGTTTGACCGGGCAGCCCAGGTCCTGGCCCGCCATTATGGTGGGACGAGCACCCCACGGAGCTCGGAGAAGGGTGAGGGTCCCTGGCAGACCCGGACGCAGACCCTGTGGGAGAGCCCCAGCAGCAGCTCGTGGCAGTCGCAAGTGACAGGGCAGAGCCGGTCTCCCGAGGCCACCTGGAACCAAGGAGAGGAGGAGGAGGAGGAGGAGGACGCAGAGCTCTCCAGCCCACAGGAGGGGTATGCTGGTGCCGGGGGTCGGCGCAGCAATTCCTTCGAGTATGCCGATGATGAGGAAGATGATGAAGTCAAGGTGTGAACGTCCATCCCTCCCATCATGGCCCCCCCACCAGAGACACTGGTGCTGTGGTCTTCGCCCTCCTCCCTGTCCCCCACTCTCAGGTGCCAGCATCGCCAGCAGACCCAGCGGGCAACCTCCTTGCCAAGTTGGGGGCACTGGGGGGCAGTGGGGGGCAGGAGGAGAGCCCATCTCCTGGGAGGCTCCCCAGGGCTGGGCCAGGCTGCTGTGGCAGGTCGGTGAGGGCTGTGCATCACAACACCGGGCATTGCAGCCCTTCCCCAGCCTCACTGCCATTAGACACCAAAGGGACATTCCCATGTGCCAAAGAAACCCCAAACCCCTTCCTACTCCATCCCGTTCTCCCCAGTGCCCTCTGTCCCATCCCTCAGCCTGGCCCTGCCAGCAAGTCCGGGGACGTGCCCTGGCCTCCCACCAAAGCCCCCAGCCACCCTCTGTGCTGGCACAGGTGCCCTCCCGGAGGTATTCCCACCGATAGCTATGGCATGTAGGGGATGGGGGGGGTCTCCCCTGCTCCAGCTGGTGCAAGACCCTCCCATATGGCACATCTATCTACCTGGGGAGGTCAGCTGAGGGCTCAAGGGGCAGGCAAACCCCACAGAGCTGAGCTTTCTCTTTTCCCCTCCCCAAAAAAAAGCCATAAGCTCAGCGTTCAGGAGGTGAGAGCACGCACAGAGACAATCACAGGGGTTCTTCCACTTGCCTTCTGCCACTGAGTGTCACTTAGGACAGCTCCTTTTCTGACCCCCACCTCCTCGCAGCAGGGAGGGGAGAAACTTCTTGGCTGGCTGGAGGCAGAGGCGAGGTTGTCAGGTCACCAAATTCTGCATTTTGGGCCCTACAAATCCCTTCCTTTCCCACTGCCTCAGAACAAGGAGACTCCCACTCTGCAGCCACTCGGTCTGTGCTGCCTCATCTGCATCCTTGCTCCCTCTCCCTATTCCCTATGCGTGCACCCCTCTTTCCAGAGTGTCCCTTCCCAGGGGTATGCATGGAGGATGGCTAATGCCCCTTGCCAAGCGGCCCTGGGCGATGTGGCCGCCCTGGAACGAGCTGCACCCCACGCTGCCCCGCATGCAAACTGGCCCTCACAGAAGCATCTTTGTGCCACGGCGTGGAGCCAAGATGCTCGGGGGCTGAGGTCACTGGAGGGACCCTCACAGGAACCCCCTTGTTCTCCAGGACAGGAGAGGGTGTGCGGTAGGGGGAGATGCTGGGCTGTGGCCACAGGGCTCTGCTCCCACGCAGCTCACCCACCGCCTGCCCGGCTGCTTCTGACAGGGAGATCTTCAGAGCAGAATAAAGAGGCTCTGGCGTGCACATGTGTTGTACGTGGGTGTGCTGCTCGCAGTCAGGCCATCAAGGTTACGGGCAAGCCCATCTCCCCCAGCCTCCCTGGGCACCTGCCTCATGCTGTCCGGCAGCAACAGGCCAGGGCAGGCAGCAGCTTCAAGGAGTCCCCAACTCTGGCCGCTGGCACTCAACAAGATCAGCCTTATCACCCCTGCACCCTCTGGGGTGGGCACCCTGGCTCTCAGGATGAGCTCCCTCCACCCTCTGCTTCCCAGACCGTAACACAAGCTTCAGACCAAAGACCCACATCCGTGGAATATCTTTTCTGCCTCCACTCTGTATCCCATGCACTTATTATTGTCCTTATTAAAGCAGTTTTGATACTAACTTTTCCTCTGGTGCCTCCCCTCAGCTGCAGCAACCTTACCGTCTTCCTTGCTATGTCTGCCAGTGCCCCAGCCACAAAATCCCATCCTCTCCACTCTCAGCAGGATTTTCCAGCACCTCTGGGATCCCTGGATTAGCTATCCTGGTACTTTGCCACTCACAGTGGCTAACACACAAAGCAACCTCCTATCCACCCAGCCCTGCGTAGCAGGCAGGATGGTGCAAAGCTTCCTCTCCAGCCCAGCAAAAATTCATCTGCAGCCTGAAGCAGATCGGCAAACCTGGCTTGGCTACAGCCCTCCCAGCCCATCAGACATCCTCTGCCTGTGTGCCCAGGCACAGTCCCGTGGGTTCGGCAGCGAGGAAGTGGAAAGGAAGGGCAGGGGTGCTGCCACCTTGCCTTAGACCAGGCTCTCCGTAAGATGCTCTCCTACTCTGGTCTCCTCCCACCCAGCCTGAAGTGCACCGATATTTGCCGTCACACATCGGTCTCACTTAAGGCTGGCGAGACACTTTTTAATTAGAGCTGTGGCATCAGATAATCAGCACTAATTGCCTGTAGTCCCGTGCAAGGGACACAGACTGGGAGGTACTGAGCGACGTAACCCAGCCCAAACTCCATCCTCCCTCCCTACTGCCTTCTCCTGCCTCACTTTCGCTGAGTAGGGTTCAGTGTGGAAATGTCGGAGTAATGGGTAACCCAGCTGGAATGTGCCAGCAGATAAGTGAGGTGAGATAAGGGGAAAAGTTGGAGGAGACAACTCCTTATCGCTGGCAGGAATGCTGGCTCAGGGGCACACCTGTGCTCCCTTCCCGTGCCACTGCTTCCCATGGTACCGCTCCTGTGGGAGGGCTACGCACCCCTTCCTCCTGCCCACTGGCTGCGAGAGCAGCCAAGAGGAACCCGTCAAACCCATGCCCTGAGGTTCCCAAACCTAAGATTTAGTTATGCGCTTTTGTGGCACCAAATGCCACATCAGTCACGTCATGCCTTTGTTCCCTTCCCTCCCTCCCAAAAACTCGGGTGCAGGAAGAAATGGTGCATTGTGAAGAGATTACACAAACATTCCCCAAGAAATCACATAGTGTCCTCCTCCTTCTGAACCCCACCTATAGCCTGTATTGCCCTTGTGTGCTACCCATTTAACATCACATCCTGCTCTGACCTGGAAAAGCACCTGGTGTTATCTGGGAGCTATTTCCATCCCACAAGGGCTCCTTTCCTGTTAGTGGAAAAACACTGGGCTTTGTGGGTGTCTCACACAGAGCCACAGAGCCAGAGATCTCACAGAAGCCAGAGCAGCTGGAGCAAGCAGTCTCCCACTGCTTGGGTTTTTATTAGATCTAGGAAGTGGCACCCATTAGTCCAGCTTGAAGGAGGTGACCCTGAAGCCTCCCTTGACACTCATGTAGCTGATCTTGTCGTAGCAGTGCCGGTTGGGGAACTCCACTTCATGCCCATCTGGTAGTTTCACCTGGAATTTGTCTCCCAGCATTTCAATGACGATCTGGGAGAAAAGAGGGGAGAAACAGCAGGAATTGAGAACAAGGAGAAGATTAGGAGGTGAGCATCCAGGTGAAAGGCCTGACTTACATATGAGGGTCAGACCTGATCCTGATAGTATTAAGCAAGGTGCTGAGGGTTGAGCTGAGGGTGATTCAGGAAATGACCTGTTGATATCAAGGGTCTGAGCTGGTATCTGGAGTATGACCTGGGGACAGGACCTGTCCTGGGGCTCTTTCAGCTACTCAGAGCAGGTAGACACACCCAAGTGTCTTTATACGCCACATGGCTTAGATCTGCTCTGAACAAGGGAGAATAAACCCGACACCCCAATGCCCTCAGCAGCTCACCAGGATCTGGAAAAAGGAGCTTCGCTGATAAACATGCACAAGCAGACAGGACGAGAATGCATCGCCGATAATCACAAATTAAAGGGATCGTTCCCAAAGCCATTACCTCGCCACCCCTTCCCCAAGAGCCAGCCATGACTGAGGAAACAAGCTTCCTCTCCACAGCAATAAGAACAGGACTGCTCCTAAATGCAGCCCTGTTAACATCTCAGGACATCAGATGGGGTGAGACAGCAACTAGGACAGCATCGCTGACAGAAGGAGAGGGAGGACAGATTGGCAGTATGGATCCAGGAGCAGTGAGGACAGAAGAGCTAAGGGAGAGGTTTTTGGACATTGCTCCCAACCCTAGGTTGCCTTAAAGCCTGTGTTTGCACAGGAGGGAATTAGGGAGAGAAATCGGGTAGAGAGCAGCAAGACCCTGTGTCTTGGAGACCTCCTTTACCTTCATACATGCCCCCAAAGCGCTCACCTGCTGGGCAGGTATGGGGTCCAGGAAGCACTTACAAAGGCTGAGACAGACAGGGCTCATGCAAAGTTCCCAGAGGAAGCACTGGGGTTTTGAAGGAGGAGTGGAAATGGCAATTGGGACCAAAACCCCAGAGGATGAGGGGCTGTTGGGAGGGAGGAGGAGGCATTGGATGGGAGTGGGAGGACTAGGGTACAGGAATCTGCTAACCAGGAGCTTACCCCCACCACGCACAGCCCTTGCAACCCCATGCTGGCACAGAGTGCTCACCTTGATAGTGGAGCCCCTGGAGAAACAGAGGTGGTTATCACGATGCTCTGCCTGCCAGGCATTGGAGCACCTGGAGTTGCAGACAATGACAGACTCATTGAAGCGGGGATTGAAGTGAAGTGCCAGATCCGAGGACCTGCAGCCGAGATTGATGCTGAAGCTGTGGATGAACAGGAGGAAGGTGAGTTGCACAGGCAGAACAGGGTCTTGAAAGACCAGAGATCCAACACACAGCTCTGCACCCAGTTCCTCCATCAGCACTGCAGGTGCTTAATGCCTCCTGTTTCCTCATTCTGCTCGGGAGCCAGGAGAGTTTACAGGGTGGTAGCATAGGGGCTCCCCTAATACTGAGCTGCGCTCAAGCTTTTTGTACCTGGCAACCTTGGAAAACCACCTCCCTCTGCAGCCCACCTTCAGTCCTGGCAAGTCGAGGTGGTTTCTTTGTACTTACCCGTCAGCATCGTCAGATATCTTGCCTTTGACCTTCAGGGTGTCCCCAGTCTTCATATCCAAGTTGAAGATTTCAAATTTTTCCTAAGGCAGAGAAAAAAATAGTCTGGGGGGCTCCTTCAGCCATTCTTCCCCCACCACTGCAAGTGAGACAGTGCTGCTTGGAGAAGGTGCCCCAGCCAGGAGAACATGTACTGCTCTCAGCTGATGTTTCTCTCATGGCCTAAAACCCTCCATGCTGGAGGTCTTGCATGGGCTTCTCACTCAGTGAGGGAAAAGTGGGTTGAGTGAAGCCAGCAAGCGAGAAAAGACATCAGAGAGAGAAGGGAGATGAAAACAGGCTTGTCCTCAGCAGAAGGAAAGAAGAGCTTGAGAGCAGACGTACAAAGAGGGTTAAAGCAGAGGGACACAACCCAGGGTTTGGTGGGCAGCACTGCCCGCAGCCCAAAAAATGCAAGTGGTGAGAGTGGAGGTAGCTGCAGCTTGCTGGTCCCTTGCTCAGCCCTAGGTGACAGAGAACAGGAGCAGTAGTCCTTACAGCAGCCATCTTCCTCAGAGGGCAGAGTAACCAGGCAGGGAACCACCAGCAGTTTAGATCAGAAATGTTTCGCACGGAGGACCTTATGTCCCTACGCTTCCTTGTAGCTTACACATTAACAGCACCCCTGCCTGCACAAGGCCCCACCAACTACTATTAAGCCAGGAGACTTTGATCCAGAGAAATAGCTTCCCTATGTACACTTCCTCTCATTAGGGACTTCAGGAGATTTAACCAATTTCCAGTCTCCTCAGTGGGCTCCCTGTGTTGGGACCACCACACCACTAAGGGCTATGTCCCTTTCATGGGTCTAGATTCAGCCCCAGCTGCACAGATTGCATTAGCAATCCATAGGAGCTCTCTGCAACCTCCCATCCAAGCTCCATCAAGACCCAAAGCTTTTCGCTTGAGGAGCCACGCCCAACATGTTCAATAGCCCCATCCTCCCTGATCCTGAGACATGGGAATGTTGTCCTCACAAGGGAGCACCACCCCTGCTGTCTTCTTCCCAGGTAAGAGCTACAAGTCAGTAGACAGCATCCCAGGTTTGGTTGAACAAATTGGTGGTGTTTTGCCAAACTCTAGAAGTCAGTGAGAAAGTGAGAGGGGGGAGGACGCCAAGGCTCAGGAGACCAGCCCCCCCCCGCCCAAGCCCTGCAGAAATCAGCTGAGCACAGTCATCCTGCTGCTGCACAGCCAGCTGGGAGACAGCTTCTGCCCTTCCCCAAAACCTCCTGAAGCAAGCAGACGTAAGTGCTGATAAGCACTCCTTCCCCGGAGGTGTTCCCTATTAGCAGGGGATCATAAAGCCCATCAGACTTGGGAAATTTGTTTGCTGGAGGTCACTCAAGCTGTTGGTGAAACCTCCCTGGGCTGAGCATGGAGCCAGCAGGAGCAGGTGCTGGGGATGGTGGTTTCTGGCATTGTGTCTGTTTCCCATCACGCTGCTGTATCCCACACACACACACCTTCATGCCACCCTGCTCCCCTGCAGCCTTCCCAGAGAGAACGCAGAGCCCAGAGCCCCGCTCCCAAAATAGTGGAGCATCCTACTGGCCATGAGAGGTTTCTCTTTCCAGCACCCCACATTGTCCCTTTGCAGGGACAAGGGCAGGACAAAGACACTGCTTGCATAGCCACCATCAGAGTTAGTTACCTGAACTTACATTAAGCAAGCAGGGAGAAACAAATAATTCTAGTGCTCAAGAGATCACATCCCAAGACAGACCCTAAACTTGGTCAGAAAAATCCTGTCCTACACGGCTGGCCGAAGCAACACAGGAACAGTGCAGCAGAGACAAGACCGAGGTCCTGGGCCAGCAATGTAGTGGAGCCTTCACTCCACTTCCCACACAGACCAGCATGGAGCAGACAGAAACATCGCTCTCACCGGGATTTATCCACCAATCCCACTAGCAGAGCGTGAGGCTGCCCAGGACGGAGAGCAGCGTGCGTCTGAGGGACGGGGAAAACCACCTGCACAGAGAGTTATGTGCGGAGCTGCAAGTACCATGGATGTGAGAACATGCAGGGAGGGAAGACAGGCAGGAAAGAGGCACGAGCTGCTCAGAGAGGGGCCATGAGATTATGTCAAGATAACATTAACCCCCCTCCTACAATGCTCAGCAGGGGCGTTCACCCCCCTTTTATTTGCCACTGGGAACAATAGTGGGAAACCAGGCAGCAACTCTGCCAGCGCTGGCGACTTCCTTCATCTGCAGAGCTGAGCCTCCGCATGGTCAGATACCAGCCCTGTGCAGATGGCCTCTCTCATGCAGGGGGATGTGCTCCCCATGTAGGAAGGGTCTGAGACTTTACAGACCCCAGAAGAGCTGAAATCTTCCCATGCAATTGGAGGTGGTAACTGGGATGATGAAGGGAGGGTGAAGGGGGCAGGTTGATACTTCCCTGCAGACACTGCAAAGCAGAAAGCCTGAGGAAACGGTGATATGATGGGAACATAAATCCCAAAGAAAGAGGAAATCCGGCTAAAGGGCATGTGCAAAGGAGGTGGAGGGTCTGTGTAGTGAGGAAAATATAAGCAATGGTTGTGGAAGCTGGCAGACACCAGTGCAAGAGATCCAGGAACCCTTCACCCCCAGAGAGACGATCATGTAATAGGGTACCTGCCCAGGAGTGCCCCTCCAGGGTCCCATATAGATGCTCATCCTGGCTGGAGGGCAGTTGGCCTGTACTGGGGTGGGATGCCCATGGTCACACTGCTGGCACTGGAGGAGGCTTTGTTGTGTTCCCAGAGGGTGCCTTGGGACAGCAGAGACACAACAAGTATTCACTGGTGAGAGGATGGTGGCCATGCCCTGAAGGCTGAACTTCCAACAGGGAGCAGGTAGGCCTGCAATTTTGCATGAGAAAAACAAAAAACCCCTCATATTTTAAAGAGGCAAGAGACCTTCCCGATCTTTCCTCTAGTCCTGGGGAGATCTCAGGCCACCAGGAGCACCCGTGGGATCTCAGGACCCTTGGTGTGGCTCCAGACAGCAGCATCTCATGTATTGTAGCCCAGAGCTGCCACCTCTACCACAGGGCACCCACACAGCTGTTAAGAACAGACTGAATGCCACCCTCTCCAGAAGGCTGCCAAGATCCTCAGCAGCATCATTGCTGGCAGCAGTATTTATTTTGTTTTCTTACTCAAGCAGGAGATAAGCCAGCTAGGTGTGAAGCCCTGAGGAAAACCACAGGCTTCCCCACTTCCTGGCCAAGGTAGCCCAACTGCCCCAACTGTGAGAGGTTTCTCAGGGCCTTTTGTGGCAGGGGCAGCCCGCCAAATCCACACCAGCGCACCAAAATGGTCCCCACGATCCCCCCGCATGGTGCTCTGAGGAAGGGCTCCAAGGGGCTCAGAGGAGAGAACGGCCAAGACGTCCTCCCTAGACAACATGAGCTATGAACAGTCCCTTGCAGGAGTGACATGGGTCATCAACAGATATGACGCTTAGCCCAGAAGGGAAGAGGGAGAGAGAGAAAGGCAAGACAGCTACATCGGGTGCAAGGATGCGTGTGGTGCTGCCCCCGCATCAAACCAAGCTTTGCAAGAAGAGGTGAGAGATCCCCTTAGCACCCTCACAGAAGGCTGTGGTTTCAGCTCAGTGCTAATTAGACACCAAAGAAGCAGAGGAGGACGCTGCAGAGGGGAAAAGGCGCCTGTTCCATTTTGTAATGAAGGCACCAGGGAGCCTGTGTCGTGAACAAGGCATCGGCGTCCTCTCAAGGCAAGGGAGCGGGAGAGACCAACCATGCATTCTTTCTTGGAGTAGCAGCTGCTCACTCTGCTATTATTTCCTACTGCTTCATATAATTTGTACTCCACAGCAAGCTATTGTCCCTTTCCACTGGCTATTTATTTCCTTGAATAGCCTCTGGGGAAGGATTTCAGTGCGGGAGTAAAGAAAAAAGAAAAACTCCACACAATAAATATCGAGCAGTGACCTGATTTAAACTGTGTTCTCTGACCTCATCTGGGCCCTGATTGCAGTTCCTCCTGGCAGTTGCAATTAAGCCATGTTTCTGCCTTGGTTTCCCCCTTTTATGAGGCCTAGGGGGGAATGCCCCCTGTCTTAGAGGGCTGTGGGGTGGATTTCAAGCTGAGCCCTGGATTTTCAGAGGCCAGGGCTCAGGACAGGACCAAGAAGATGCTTCCACCACTTCCAGATGGAGCTGCTCAGTCCTCCACCTGCCAGTCACAAAAATTCCCAGATAGGTTTGTCGGGACCAGTTTCCTCTTTAGTCAAGAAGTGTTGGTTTGCCTCTCAGCAGATAATGCTGCAACCTTCACCCAACCGATCCCTAAGCTCTGAAAGCCAGCCAGCTTTCTAATAGAGGAGGACCAAGAGAACAAAACGTACTTACCTCAGCCAAAGACTGAGGTAAGCAGGAGACTGGATGAGCAGGTCTGTGGATCTGGAGGGTGTGTACAGGAGAGGATTGTCCAGAAGATCCAGGAGAAGCCAAGGCAATAATGAACACAAGGAACCTAGTGCCCACGAGCACTAACCTCCTACCCAAGAGGTTAACCAGAGCAGGACGATTCCTCTAGGAACCACGTTGAAGTCTCTTCATTTGGATCAACTAAAATGGAAAGGAACAAAGGACTGGAGGTATAATCCCCTGCCACCCTTCATGCTCCAGCTCCCTGACAGTGTGTCATGCAGAGCCCGTGTGGGAAGTATGGAAGTAGTATCCATGCTCTGAACCTGGGGGCGAGGGATTAGAGATCATCAGCCTCCCATAGGCTCTCCACCAGTATCATCCTCCTTCACCTGTAGGGTGCAATTTCTCTTCCTTAGGATGTGGGAAACAAGGAGGAGGAAGGACAAAGCTAGCTGAAGAGCTAAACTGTGGGGGGAAAAAACCACCTTTCTTCAGGGCTAGGGGCAGCAGGGAAGGAGGAAGCCTGCACTAAGCAGTGGAGCACATCAAGAGTGCAGGGAAGGGGTGTCACCTCAGATTCCATCTCTCTCCCTACAGGCAGTGGTGCCTCAGTGACTGGCATCTCCCATCTCCATGGGGAGCTCAAATGCACTCCAGGGCCAAGTTATGTCCTTATACCTTTGCAGGGGACATCTCTCTTGAGCAGCTCTGAAGTCTGTGGCAACAATTTTGTGTGGTACAAGTTGTGCACAGAGAGGGGAAGAAGCTAGTTCATGTGCAATGAAGCTGGCTTATAAGGTGTCAGGGCCATTTCACCAACCCAAGTAGCCAACTGAGTCACCACGTCTTACGGGTCCCCGGCTTGCCTGAGGGGCAGGAGAATGAACCGACCTGGCAGAGGGTGGGGAAGGGAGGTCAGAGTTCCACTTCCAGCCTTCGTTTCTCTAATCCTTTCCCTCATGGGGGCATGCCACGAATGTGGGTTTTGGGAAAGGCTTTCAAAAACACACCTAGAGATAAAAATGCACTTGTGTTGAAAGCTTCCCTACTGGCAAAGAGAAGATGCATAGAAGGCTCATGGCTTCTCCCTCTCCTGGACTTTGGGGATCTCCCAGCTTTACCCAGAATTCCTGGATGAGATATTATTAGCTCAATAGGAAAAGGATCTTCCAAAGAGCTCTTCACAAAGAATCAGCTTCATGAGGTCTTATGCTCCACTTGCATCTTGCACCAAAAGATTAAGAACTCCAACAGCTTTTACCATTAAGGAAGATGGCAGCCCCCTCATCTTGCACATGGGGAAATTAAGGCAGATACCCAAGCTCACATCCAAAAAAACCCTCCTCTTCTTTAGATTCTTATCTTAAAGGTCCTGTGGCCAGACTTAAAAAATAAATAAATAATAATAAAAAAATCCAGCTTTGCAAACCTATCCTAGAGCTAAAAGGAAGCTGGGCTTCCCTGGCTAGTGCAGCTTGAGTATCAGAGATGCTGATCTCTCACCACACCATCTACTATCAGCAGGAGGTACTGAGGCATTTGGTGCCTCTGAAAAAAATTAGCCCTTGGGTGGGTCCAATTAAGTCCAAAAACCAGAGGCATTCAAAATGAATGGACTCCTTCCAACAGTGGAAGCCAGGGGACTTCCAAGATGCCCCAAGCCCAAATCCCCTGACTTCAAGGGGACCATTTCCCACAACAAAGACAGTGTGAGGCCAGCTGGCTGGAACTCAAATGAGCAAAAAAGAAATGCAGCATTGCACCATACACAAAAGGTCCACAGGGACCTCCCTCCATTGAGCTCCGAGCAGCCATCCCAGATGCAACACCACAGGACAGCAAGGGCATGCAGTGAGAGTGACTGCCGAGTCCCGGCGCTCAGGGGTCCATCCCGCACAGGGAGAACAAGGCTGCTGGCACTGTGCAGCTCCCTTTGAGTGCACTTCTCACAGGCTCCAGAGCTGAGCCCAGGCGGGTTGGACAACTCTGAGGACTTGCAGGAATCCTCCAGACAAGCAGAATCTGTCTGAGTCACACGCACGAGGCACAATGCCAAGGGTGGCTCATCCACTGGGGGGGGGAAAAAAAAAAAAAAAAAAAAAGAAAGAGAAAGAAATGCTAAGGGAGAAATAGCAAGTTTTGAAAAGCCACAAGAATTAACAGCTCATGGGCTGGAAAGAAGGAGAGCAAAAATAAAAAGGGCTGTTCTGCCATGTGCACGTCACTAAAGCCAAGTACCCCTCATCTCCGCTTGCAAGCAGCAAGCCACCTTACCACCCATCAGCTTTGAGAAGGTCTGAAGGGGTGACCCACCCTGCATCTAAGCCATGGCTGAGGTCTGCAGAGGAAGGGGTTGTCAAGTCAAAACTATCTGTTGCTCAAAAGTCAGCTTGAACAAACTCCCTTTGATGGCCCAGCAAAATGAAATGATAAAAACCAAACCAGATGGAAATTGGAAAGAAAAGCTGCCAAAAAAAAGGGAATCCAAATCCCAAAATGACTGACTCTGTGCGGGAAAAGGGCTTCTAAAGAGGGAACTGCAAGCATCTGAAGGAGACCTAAGAAAAGACCAGGCCCACACAACAAACTTTCCCTGTTCCTCTCCTCCTCCCCCCTTCCAGAGAAAAGGGCACCAGAAATATATGAACCCATGCACCTTCAGAGCCAGCCACAGGGAGCCTGACCAGCGACTGCCGCAGGAGCTCCAGGGACAGCCAAGGTGCAGAGGTCCCAGCTCCACTCTCACCAGCATGGGGAGTGCTAAATTACTTTTTCCAGTGAGGAGCTTTGTTTAGAGTTGCCACCAGGTGAAGGAGCTTTTAAAGCCAGTGCCTGAGTCTGCCGGGTCACAGAACTGCCCAGAGATGTTTCATCTGTGCATGGTACCACAGGGAATGGGGTGGCAGCTGCTTGCAGCTGCTTTGTGCTGCTGAGACAGCCTGTCTCCCTTTCCAGCACTATACTGGGGACTAAGGGATGCCCCATACATTTGAGGACACCTTGTTTTGCCAACCAGTCCCATATGGGCATCCTGTCCCTCCTCTGGACTGATCCTGTGAGCCTCTGCTCCTGTTTATGACCCATCCTACGTAACCAGTAGTACATAAGCCCTCACTTGACCACAGTGGATCTTTATTTTGCATTCCCAGCAGTCATGCTACACTGTTTGTTCTCTCTGGCTCTCTTTCCCTTCCCTCCAGTTTATGCCTCTTTCTGCTGTCCGTACTTTCCCCACCACTGGCAACACACCCAGGCCAGAACCTGGATGTGTATCTCTGTCTGCCCCCTGTTTTTTCCATCCAGCTCCCCTTGAGAGCGCCGCAGCAGCAAAGCAGACGCCCATCTTTAAATGCAGTCAGATTCCTGGATGGAGAAGGCTTGCTTCCGAGAGGGGAAAAAGGTATTGCAAACTAAATGCTTTGAACACGACTCACACCAGACAAATCTTATCATATCCCGGACTGAATAGCCCCAAACACTTTGCCATTCACCGTGCAACAAACAGACTTGCCAAGCCAGGAGATCTGATAAGAACAATGTGAGGAGGACCAGTGGTGCAACTGCCAGGCAAGTTCCCATCAACAGCAGATAGTTTATCTCTTCTGTCAAGATGGGACACGCATCAATGTCTGCTGCACAACAGCAGGGAAAAGCTAGTGGAGACCTGCTCTCTGGTCCTGAACATGCACGTAGCACTCCTTACAACACCATCCCTGAGGAACATCTCTATTACTCACTCAGTCTCATTAGGAAAGGGGTGGGAATCTTTCCTGAACAGCTCCCGTACAGACACAGCTCCGCAGGGACCCAGCTCAGGATGAGCTGAAGAGTGCCTAGCGCCTGCTCTGCACACCAGCAAGCAGCTGGCTGGCTGCAAGAGCAGCAGACAGCTGGAGGGAAGAGGTCTCATAGCCCACTGGTTAAGCCATGCTTCGACACTGTTGCTTTTCCTGTCGACTCCTGGCACACATCATCCCCCTGAAATTCAGCCCGAGCGCTGCTACAGGGAGGCGAGCTACTCAGGATGCAAAGCTGCTTTGTGCAAGGACGGAGGTGGAAAGACAAGCAGCCTCTGCTGGGAGCATCTCTTCCTTCTGCACAGAGGAGAGGGGCTTGGGCTGCAAATCAGGAACGGCAAAGGTGCAGTGTGATTGCGGTGAGACCCAGAATGTGGACACTGTCTTCAAAATGCCTGCTGGGCTGAGGGGAACAGCAGCGTGCCGCTGGAATGCACCCCCTCCAGGCAGAGGCCATTTGGATGCACCCAGCGGTGTGTGCCTGATCCTTCTCCTGGCTGGGGGACTCATCTGTCAGCAGCACATTAAATGGGGGATACACAAGCTTTGCCACCGCTCTGCTCCCTGAGTGAGTCCCCAAACCTGATGTAGTTTGGGGTGGAGCGGGAAACAGGACAGAGTTCTGCATGCATGGGAAGCCCTTGAAGAATCGTGTGTTCTGTGGGAAACACGATGCGCTCCTCGTTCTGCCTGCCTGAGGTAGGACAGCCAGAGGGGCAAATTCAAGGTGACTGTGCACCCAGGCCTGTCTGATCCCCTGCATCCAGGAGCTGGCCCCCATGACCTCATGCACTCAGGCGAAGTTTCCTCATAGCATCTCTCCCACACCACAAGGCAGGAGGTCAAACGTGGCCAATGATCCATAGGACGGGGTGTAGGACACTGAGTCACAACCTTGTGTTCAGCCATGCCCAGCAGACAGACCATTGCCCAGTTTCAGTCTGGCGCACACACTCACACCCCACACACTCACACCCCACACACTCACACCCCACACACTCACCTACAACCTGTTGCATGACATTTCCCATCTTCGGAGAGAGAAAAAGTGGAAAATTACAGGGTAAATATGCAGGCTGCAGGGGACTACACTTCAAAAGCCTGCCTTCAGAGGGACCTGGGCTTACAGGGTGTAGCTATTTCGCTCTTGGCCCCAAGAGCAAGGAGCAGGGCACAGCTCCCATCCACGGGGTTAAATGCTCAGCGACACCAAGGCTCTGTTGGGAACAGTCTCAAGCCCGCCTGTCCCCCAGCCATGCCTAGGTGCTGCGGCACTGCTAGCTGGCACAGCCCAAAACCACACCAGGGAGGGTGCTAACAACCGCATGGCGTCAGCCATCATCCCAAGGCAGTGCTTGGGCCTGGCCCTAGTCCTGTTGCGTTTACTAACACAGACGAAGCCGGAGGAACCAGAAAGGAGCCTAGGAAAGGCCAGGTTCACCCTCGGGAAATCTGCGCATGCAGACTCTGCATCTCCCTCCTCCTCCTGGGTTGCAGTTTTCTTTTGATTCCTAATCCCACGTCCACCATGCCGCGGCACTGGGTTCACTCCGCCCTGCTGCTCCTCACTGCCGCCAAAAGCGGAGCTGAAGCTGGCTGCAGTGCCAAGCAGCAGAGACCGAGCAGCCAGGCTGGAGGGAGAGAGCCGCCGGACTGCCTCCTCCTGCCATTTCGCAGCCCGGGCTTAAGCCAGCGCTGAAGTTTCCTAGGGAACCTGAAGCAGCTGCAGCCAAAGCAGGATCACTGGCAATGGGGGATTTTCAAACCCTGGGCCAAAAACCATCTATTCAAGCTCACCAGCTGCCAAACCTGAGTCAGCTGCACAACCAAGAGCATGTGCATTCAGTGCTGGGGCACCCCACAGCGGGAATGCCTCCTCCCTGTGCCGCGTTGTAAAAGAGAGGCTGCACACGGCTGCGTCTCTGAGCTCCCTGGGCTGCTGCTACGCTAAACATCGCCGGCAAACGCTTCACTAAGTCACACTTCGTTGTCGCCGCAATGCAGGGATGTATTCATCATCCGGGCTTGGGGATTTGCCGCAGCTGGGCTCCCTGATTTGCTCCAGGATGCCTAGTTTCGTGTTGCCGATCTCTGCTCAGATCATGCTTGGATGCCTGTGAAAAATGCCTTTGCAATAGGATTTTTCTCTTTCTCCTTCTCCCTCCTGCTGTTCTTTAGAGCCAAACTGTATCTCAGCAAAATCCAGGCTCTTAAACCATTTTCCCCCAAAACTTGTACTTTCTAATGACGCCCCTTCCATCTACTAGCAATAACACAGTAAGTCAGGGGTACAGCAAGAACAGGTGAATCTGCTCACCTTTTCAAGTGCCTCTTGACACCTGAATCCTGAGTACACTGTATCAGTAGTGGATCTGTTCCAGTTTGGAGCTGATCTCACCAGCGGTGCAGCAAATGACTTCATCGAGGCTCTCCCTTGCAGGCTCGGGGCCTTCGATGCTCACTTCAGCCCCACAAATTTAATCAGCTCTCTCTAACCTGGCAGGTCTTCCTCTCCCTTTTCTGTTTTTGGCTTACCCAAATACACAACCTATCAGCCCCCAAGCCACAGCTATGACTAGGGCTTCTGACCTGTCGGTTTTCTTTCATCTTTGCCTGCTGCCGATACTGTTCCTCCGCAGCAAGAGCATTCCCGTATTCTCAGAGCATCCCCTGGCTGTCCCAAACTCTCTTGGGAAGATGCTATAGGCAACAGCAAATCCATCTGAGCCTTCCCCAGGGGGTAACGAGGCACTGCCACCTCCTACACTGGCCAGGAGGGCACTGCTGCCCGCACAGTCAAGGGATCAAGACACCTCCTGAGTTGCCCAGTCTGGAAGGAGGGCTCGAACACAAGGAAGCAGCAAGCTGCACCGCTCACCTCTAACTCTGGTATTTCTCTCACTTGCTTGTCTCGCTGAGCCAGTTGCTCTAATGACAGAACCAATGTGGAAAGGAAATTTAGTGTACAGAGGTCAAGGTAATTCCCCAAAGGAAGCAAGTGCAATTATCCCCATGCTACCAACCAGGGAAACTGAGGCAGAGAGCATAGATATGCATTTCCTTGAGTCTTGCTCCAAGACATGTTTAATTGCAGAGATCTAGCCAGCAGGTTTTCTGATCCCTTATCCAGCATCCTGTTTCCTCATTCTGCTCCTGTAGTTGTAGGATCCCTTTGATCACTGGGGACAGGTCTTCCTACAGTGAAAAGGGAAATACCGAAAGAAATGGAAGGGAGCAATCCTGGTGGATGACTGCATACCACAAGAAAGTGCTGCATATGAAAGGGAAGGAGACATTTCCTATTAGATTAAAGGAGCTAAAACCTGCTCTCCCTCTAAAGAAGTATGCAACTCTGTACTTGCCTCTCTAATTGCAACCCTCCGCTGGGAAAGGTACTTAGAAGTATTGCAAAAGGAAGGAGATTAGCCAAGGTCAGGGAAAAGCAGGGCTGCAAATCCAAGAGGATTGCGTAAGAGGTGCGTGGTCCAGGTGATGCCAGGAGAGGTGCTGCCAGCCCTGTTCCAAGAAAAAGTAGCAGAGGTAAAACCGAGCCAAAAACCCAGGAACTAGCTGCTGCAGTCAGCCGGAGCAGGAAAACAAGAAAAGGGAACAAAAGACCACAGTACAGAGCTTCAGGAAAGTGAAAGGTCTCCGGCAGAACCCCTTGCCAAGGAAAGAGGAATATGACAGGGGAAAGGGAACCTCACGTCATGGGCCAGAGCCAATGGTCCAGCAGGAAGCACACAAAAGCTCTTTCTGCCACACACAAGCGCATCTGAAAAACATTGCAGGGTTCACATAAACACACAAGGCAGAGAAACCAAACAAAAGTTGGGACAGAGCAAGGACAATGGGGCGGTTCTGGCTGGCTGAAGACAACCTGGTGGGTGGAAAAACCCTCTCCCAGGCAACCTGGCCACTCCTGCAAGGCCACTTTCCCTTCCCCACTAAGGGGGGCTTCACCTGTTTTGTGATCCACCACGACTGCACAAGCAGCAAGAACATTTGCTAAACCCAGGTTGATCAGGCAGAAGCTCTCCTGCCTGCTGCTGCCCTCTGCGGGACAGCCTGCTGCAGGGCTTGCCAAACCTGGGATCCCACACCCCTCTTCCAGCACAAGCTTTCCTTTTGCCGGCACGCCAGCTACCTAGGCCTCCAGCTTCCGTGTAATCACTTTCCTCTGGAACTGGCTACAAGCTAATTATAGGTCCAGTACTTTCATTCTGGAGCGGTGTTAATTACAACATGGAACATCTCGGTCTATCCAAACCTAGTCTGGGATTCCAGCTGTCGGTAAAAATAAATCAAGGGACAGGAGAAAGGTTTTTCCTCACGCATCATCTAACCACTGTTACAGAGGGCAAAATTCAGACTCGGATCTCTTTTTCTGTTGTACTTAGGGTCCTTGTTATACAGAAAGCAGATGTAACCAAAGGGGAAAGAGACTCCTAAACCTATGAGAAATAAGAGCTAGGTTTGAAAGGCTGCTGCTGACATGACTGTTACGCATGAGTTCACTCGCCATTGTTTGTAACCAGCTGAAAAGAGGTGCAGCCTTCCATTCATCCTAGACTTGCTAACCACTGGGTGTTGTGAAAGAAAGGAAAATAAACAAACTCCAGACTCAGTCAGATCGAAACCTGGGTAAAAGGGTGCTGTGAAACACTAGGCTGAAAAATCACTCCTTCAGAGGCATTGCTTTGTGGGTTGGAGAGAAGAGATGCATGCCTTCTACACATATCGTACATGACCTAGAACAGCAGTAACTAGGCCTCAGTCTCCTAAAGATGACTTAAGGATTCTCAGAAAAATCAAAGAGGTAACAGTGACAGACAAGGGTGACTCATAAGATTAAAATAACTCATGTAAAACGTGCCTGAACACAGCAGAGGGAAGGATGTGGCAATTTTCTATGAAAGGCACTTAAAAAAAGGCTTTGTGATGCAAGGCAGTAACAGTTAAAAAAAGAACTACATTCAAGTGCCAAAAAAGTACCTTTTAATGGCCAAAAAATCCCCCCCAAAACAATGGCTATCCATAAGGAAAAGACATCAGGTGTGACATCAGGGCAGTTCCCTCGCCTGCCATCTGGGGGATTAGCACTGTAAATGAGTAACCCAACACAGGACCACTCTGACTCAGACATCTGTCTCCAGGATTAGACACTTTAAGGCTGACTAACTCGTGCTCTTATCGCGGAGACTCCTCCCGCAGGGCCAGCCCCAGCGGTCGGCTCTGAGCGCCGGCACTGATGAGGTGCACTAGGGACTCTTCAAACATGTCGAGGCCTACACTCCCTAAAGGTCATCCAGTTGGCACCTTCCACCGGTATTATTTAAAAAGAAGGAAAAAAAAAACCCCAACAAAAGCAATAAATCACCACAGGGACACAGACACACTGTTCCTTCCAAGACCGCTGGAGCACAGAGAAAAACAAGCGGTATCAACTGTCACAGTTAGAGCTGGCCTGGATTACCGGAGCCACAAGGAGAAAGAGGACAAACGGAGTTCATATTCCTGGAGCCCTTAGTTATTGCCAGGGCTTCACAACCTTCCCCCGCCCCCGCAGCTGCTCGGCCGCGGGAGAAGGCCGGGCCAGGCCCTGCCGGGGAGGACTAGCAGCTCTTTAAAGATGACTCCCACCGGGGCACGGCAGCTCGCTTGCTAGCATTTGTAATGTCTCCTAAACCGCCCGACCACCGAGAGGCCACCAGCACAGCCGCGAAGGCCTGAGGAAAGGCGCCGGGGCCCGGCCCGCTCCCGCTGCTTTCAGGGCCAGCCGGGCGCGCACCGCGCATGCGCCGGAGGCGGCGGGCTCGTGTCCTTTTAAAGGACACGCCGCTCCCCAGCGAGGCGGAAGTGCCTTGTCTCCGCACCGGAAGTCGCCTCACCTGCCAGCACAAGGGTTCTTCCGGGAAGGGCTAAGTCGGCTTGTTTCCGTGTAGCAGCTGGTTTCCGGTGCCCTGGCTTGCCCCGCTCTCACTTGCTCTATGTCTTTCTCCTGGATGCCTTCCGCTTCCTTCCTCCATCCTGCGCCTTTCTTTCCCCTGCGCGGTGAACTCTATGGTGCTCCTGGGTGTGGTTCGGCAGGGGGCGCGCTGGGCGCGGGGCGGCGCTCTGCGCCGCTGACTTCCGGGCGCTTTATGGTGAGGCGGTCGGAGCGGCGCTCTAGACGGTTCGGTGCGCTCTCGATGGCTTGGCGGCGCCGGGCCGGGGGGGTGGGCGGTGGCGCGGTGCTGCCCCGCTGAGGAGCCGGTGGGAGGGAGCCTCCGCCATGGAGCCTGAGACGCTGGAGGCGCGAATCAGTGAGTGTGGCCGGGAC
>VFFE01005584.1:142321-152489 GCA_008921705.1 Burhinus oedicnemus
GACGGGAGGTGCTCAAGGGGGAGGGTCTGGGAAGGGCCTGAGGGTCGCACGTAGCGAGGTGTCAGGGTGGGCTGTGTGGAGGGGGCGGCTTCGGGCAGATGGGGGTGTCGGGCCACGCGTGAGGGGGGGGGTGGCCGTGGGCATAGCTGTGGGCGCACCTGGGGTCTGCGGGGTGCGGCCCTGCAGCGGAGCGTGGGGCAGGGAGCGTGTTGGCAGGCATCTGTGCAGCGGCGGTGGGTCGGTGTGCGCTGCTGGCAGGGAGGTGGTGGTGAGAGAGTTTGTGCACAGGGCTTGTGTGAGTGGACACGAGCGTGTTTTACTTTCCATGCCGTCCTCTGTGCGTGCGCCTGGTGGATTTGATGGGGCGGGAGTGGGAGCAATATTGCCCTTCATGTCCACAGGGTGGGAGCCTGGGGAGACTTTCTTACCACTCCCTTCTCTCACCTGCAGACAAAGCGACAAACCCCCTGAACAAGGACCTGGACTGGGATGGTATCAATGCTTTCTGTGAGCAGCTCAATAAGGAGCTGGAGGGGTAAGTGCTTCTTCCTTCCCCCAGGCTGCTCTGGGTCTCCCGCCTTGGGTTATGATTGCCTACCCAGTGAGATTCAGTGGGGTTGTCCTGAGAGCTGAATAGGCACTAAGCCTCTCAAAGTGTGTGTGTGGGGGGTGTCCTGGTCCACTAACAGAAGGTTCCCACAGGTTTTTAGTGCCTTATCAGTGCCTTAAACTTGCAACATGCTTTTCAATCCTGGATTCCCACCTGGAAACACTGGTACTAGCCTTTTCATCAATAACCAGCTACATTTTTTTTACCCTTGCTCCTCCCAGTCCTCCACTTGCTACCCGACTTCTTGCCCACAAGATCCAGTCTCCGCAGGAATGGGAAGCTATCCAGGCCCTCACGGTAAGGGCATCTGCAGGCTGGTAGAACTAGATGGAGGGCCAGGATATAGGGTTGCTCCAGTTTGACTGGAGGAGCACGGGAAGCTTTGAACTCCCTCTGAGAAAGCCCCGGAGCACCTGAGCCCTTGGGTGGGAAAGGAACTGAAGGTAGTTCCACAAGAGAGGAGGGGTGAGTGGTACGAAAGGCCTTGCTCCTAGGCAGGAGCATAGCCTATTGAAGTCAACGAGAAGCTTTTTCTTCCCTTAGTGTCATTGTGGATCTATGCTGTGAAACCCCAGTATTTGTGAACTCTAAGGATGTTCCCTTCTATGGGCTGTTATTGTTTCCTCCAAAGAGGAAAATCTTCTTGCTTCGCTTTGGAAGGGTGATTAGCCACCTGAGAGGGAAAGGTGGTGTCCCTCCGTGCTGCTATGAGGACAGATAGCTACAAGCTCCGTGCCTGGTGTGGGGGGAGCAGTAGGGAACTGGCTTTTGAACCTGCTGCTGACCCTGTGCTGGGGCTCGCCCGGCCCCTCTCCCCAGGTGCTGGAGTCCTGCATGAAGAGCTGCGGCAAACGCTTTCACGACGAGGTGGGCAAGTTCCGCTTTCTCAATGAACTCATCAAAGTGGTGTCACCCAAGGTGGGTCTGAGGGCATCGTGCTGGAGGAGACCAGAGCCTGGTGGCAGGAGGGCTTTGGGAAGAAGTAGTGGCTGAGCATAACGGTCAAATGCCCCCTGGGATATAGGGGAAACAGGAAAGTGCTAGTAGGAGACTTAGTCCTCATTCCCTGATGAGTCTTCCAGTGGGAAGGTGAACTTTTACCCCGCTGCTCCTGGCTGATTCTTGATGCAGGAAGCTGAGGGCCAGCTAGACGTGGTGCAACCAGCACTTGTAAGACTACTGAGCTCTTCTGTGTGCCTGGAGTCAACCTCCCTGCATCCCTGTTGTGCCCTGTCTGTGCTGCATGTGCTCATGAACCTCCCTCAGCTTTGACATCGTGACCATGTCTTGCCGGGGTGTCCCAACCTGGTTGAAACACTCTCACAGGACAAGCCCAGGCCTGATCTGTGGTGCTATGGCAAGTCCATCTGAAGCACCAGGTCATTACCTGCTCCTCTGCTGATACTGCTGTTCCTGCAGCAGAACAAGCTGTGTGTGCTGTCCTATTCAGTCAAGGCAGTTAACACTAGCAAATATGGAGTTAAGGGAATACAAACTAAATATGACTAAGGAAAACCTTTGTCTGCCAGTCACAGCTTGTGATCTATGATGATGAAGAACCAGAACAGTGACAGCAGCACCCTAAAGTCCTCTTGCTAGACGCCCTAGAGAATGTCCTCTACCTTAAGCCACTGGCTTCTAGTGACATGTGCACTGTTTCTACCACCAGTGCCCCCAGCAGGCCCACGGGAGAAGGGTGAAGGATGATTGTATGGCAGGGGGAGAGCTGTAACATTTGGACGTCTCACTGCTGTGTGCTGGTCGTCTGGGGCTCACCTAGCTGTAAAGGGTACCAGGCACTTCAACTGGCAAGTGCCCCCGAGAGAGAGGGCTGGGCCCTGCCCCACGGACTGTTACCCAGAGCCCTTCCCCTCCCAGCCCTGCTGTCTGCTCGTTCCTGAAGGGCTGCCTTGCCAAGCAGCTTCTGTAAGCAGTACCCTTTCCTTCACAAGGCAACAGAGCCTTCCCACCTGCCCTTGTGTGTCGTTGAGGGGCTGTTGGTGCAGCATTTCTCCCACCTCTTGTGTTTCCTGTGGTGGAAACCAAGTGTGGCATAGGACGTGTTGCAAGGGCCTCGTGAGCTTTCCTACTTGCTTCCTCTTTCCCCCTCCTTGTGCCGTTGGGAACGGTCTCACTTCTCCTGGGGGAGGGGAGGAGAAGAATAGGCCAGGCTTGCAACGGCTCAGATCAGCTTCAAGCCACCTCTTCTCTCTTCCTCTAGTATCTTGGCAGTCGGACACCAGAAAAAGTGAAGTCAAAGATCCTGGAGCTGATGTACAGCTGGACACTAGGGCTGCCTCATGAGGTGAAGATCTCAGAGGCCTACCAGATGCTGAAGAAACAAGGTGAGAGGCAGTGCTGTAGAAGGGGAGGGTGGACGAATGGTTTGCCCTCCCTCCTTTTTTGTCTGGGCAGAATCTGAAACAGACTCTCCCTTTCCTGTGCCCAGATCCAGCACATCCATTAGTCTGCCTGATTCAGCAGCAGGGGCAGGCAAAGGAGCGGGTTCCTTGGGGCTCCTGGCTGGACAGAGGGAGTTGCTGGTGGTCTGAGGAGTTTGATGGGTTGGAGGGGACATCTGCTTGCTCCTGCAGGAGATGTGGCACTGGAAGGGGCTGGGGCTGGAGGGCTGCAAGTGCTTTGGCAGTCAGTGCTGGATTTTTCTAAGATAGGATATTGATGGAGAGTAGGGGGCAGTTCTTGCATGAAAACACAGTCCAGGATTGGGTAGGAGGAGCAGACTCAAACCCCCTCAGTCCCAGCTGGGTTTGGTGGTCCGTTAGGGAAGAAATTACCTAGGTGGCAGTGCTATGCCCAGTGGGTGAGGCCTCCTGACTTCTCCATTGGTCTCTACTGCAGGGATCGTGAAATGTGACCCAAAACTGCCTGATGATGCTCCTTTTCTGCCTCCTCCCCCTCGACCCAAGAACATCATCTTTGATGATGAAGAGAAATCCAAGGTAAGGGCTCTGTGCAAGGAGAGGGACAGTGGGCAACGTCTTCCCTGCTCCAGGATCTCTTGTCCGCCTGGGGTGGAGATCCAGAAAGAGTCAAATCCCCTACTTCACATGTTGTGCTTCAGAAAATGCATCACAGGAATGCTGAGGGCCCGCTGCAAAATCATGACAAAGGAAACAGCCAGAGGTGGGGAATGTGAGTCTGTTTGACTTTTGGAGCTCTTAGCTGCAGGATGGTGCAAAGGGTGAAGCGCTGACATTAGCCCAGCAGGTTCTGGGAGGTTTGCCACTGTGTGGTCTCCAGGCTTGTGAGTTGTCTGGCCATGAGGTTTAAATCCCAGCCCCAGATGCTGCTGCTGTTATCTATTCCTCACCCTCAGCACTGCAATCTTCTTATTGTCCAACTACTTATACCCTCCTGGACCCATCCTATATATTGCCTTTCCATCAGAATTGTGTCACCACTCAGGCAAACCTCTGCCTTATCAGTGCTGATACGTTTAAGCAAGTATTAGGCCCCTCTGGGTGTACTTCTGCAGCAGAAGTGTGATGCCAGTTTGCTGCAGGGGATATATTTTTGCCTCCATGGGTCACAGTGTGCAAATGAGGATTTGTAGGTGGCCAGTGGGACTGTTCACTGACTACAGAAGGAGAGAGAAAGTGGGAGCTCTCCCTCTTCAGCAATTGCACCAGCAAAGACGCATGGGAAGAGGTCTGAGTAAGAGTCCATTACAATCCCATGGCAATTCCTGCATTAAACTAGGCTTTCTCTCTTTTCTCAGTAGTAGTGCTGCTGTGCTGTGGGATCTCCATGGTGCATAATGGGCAGGCAGGAGCAGGTTTTGAATGCAAGGGATCTTCAGGGAAAGACCTATCTTACATAACCAGAACCACAATAGGAAAAGGAAGAAGACCAGTTGTACTTCTTCTCTCCCTGGTCTCTGATAGCCCATAAGCTCTCGTGGCTGGGCTTTCAAATGACTGGCTTTGTCTGCTGCTTCTGCCAGATACACGTTTGGGGCAGGGGTAACTCCACTGGCTCTAGTGTTGCAAGAGTGATTCTGCTGCCACCCCTCAGCTTGGGCTCAGAGGTGCCTTCTCTTTGCAGATACTGGCTCGTCTCCTGAAAAGTTCTCATCCTGAGGACCTCCGGGCTGCCAACAAGCTCATCAAGGAGATGGTTCAGGAGGTGAGGCTGGGAAGAGGGGGAGCTGGGGGGCCACGGTCTGGGTGGCAGTGGTTGGCACCAAGGCAGCAGTGGCTTCTGTCCTCATCCAGAGGAGCTCCTGCCGCAAATTTTGTGGCAGCAGCTGCTAAGGAGTCCTTGCATGATTTCTGCCATCCCTTGGCTACTTGGAGGAATGGCTCTGGATGTTTTCTGTGGCCCAAGCCCTGCTGCAGCACTACATCTGCCACAATGCCACTCATGTCTGGCAAGTGCTAGCCCAGAGATGACCTAGAGTTTTCCACTGGAGTGGGACCTGTTTTGAGGGCAGCATTGCTGTGCCTTAGTCCAGGGAGATGGTGTGTTGGCTGGACCAGCCTTCCTCCTCTCCAAGTTGCAGACAAAAGCGAGGACATCCTTCTCCATGTGCTTCCCCTCCAGGACCAGAAGCGCATGGAGAAGATCTCCAAGAGGGTGAATGCTATTGAGGAGGTGAACAACAATGTGAAGCTGCTGACAGAGATGGTGACAAACTACAGCAGGGGGGAGACAACAGAGAGCAATGAGGACCTAATGAAGGTGAGGAAAAGCAGTCCCAGCATCCTCGCCGAGCTTAGCAGAGATGGGTGACCCTTATCCTCTCAACTTCCTCCTGCCCGTTTTGCACCCCAGCTGAGCATCCTGCTGCTCGCCTCAGCACCCCTTTCTCCTCTCCCTCAGGAACTGTATCAGCGCTGTGAGCGCATGAGGCCCATGCTTTTCCGGCTCGCCAGTGACACAGAAGACAATGATGAAGCTCTAGGTAAGCATATCTGGCCTTTCTCATTCTGTCCCTCTCTCCCTCCATCTTCTCTCCGAGACCCTGTGCTAGGGCTGTCCATGGTATGGCATCTATCAGCAGCCGCCGCTCTTTTTGAGGTGGCTGCTCGATGTAGGTTAGTCTGTGGCTTGGCACTGAGCAGGGACACATGGCAGCAATTGGCAGTGCTACAGGCTTCCTGCAGTTTGCTGTAGGAACTTCGCTGTGCTTGTCCTGCTGAGACTGCCATGGAGGTATCAACGTACCTTGATGCAGTTTGCAGCAACAATTGCAAAAATGCTATCTGCAGTGGGCTGCTGTCAGCTCCTTGGACCTTGCTTTGAAGGAATAGTCAGAGTTGGGGTATAAAAGTCACTCTCTTTGTTTCTTTACAATTTTCAAACTTATTTCCCACCTATTCCATTTCAGCGGAGATCCTGCAAGCCAATGACAATCTGACACAGGTGATCAATCTCTACAAGCAACTTGTGCGGGGAGAAGAGATCAATGGGGAGACGGTGGCTGGTCCCCTTCGAGGTGAGGAGACTTGGGGAATGGGGACAGGACGGTCAAGCAGAGGGACCCTGTGCTAGTTTCCTGCAATGTAAGAGAAGATTGAGAGAAGTGGAAAGGTGAAACCTGCAGGAGGTCAGAGTGGGGCTGGTGAGGTGAGGAAACGGCTTGTGGAGATGACTGATGGATGAAGAGAGAGAATTGGAGGGAAAAGCAGAGGGGGAACTCCCTGTCCCACATGTGAGGAAGGATGGGAACTGGCATCAGCACACTGGATAAGAACTGGATAAGGTTTCTGTCTCTCAGTTTGTTCCTTCTTTGCAGGCAGCACCTCAGCGCTTCTGGATCTTTCAGGCCTGGATCTTCCGGCAACAGGCCCTTCTTACCCAGCCTTGCCCACCCTTTCAGGTGGCTCAGCAGTCCCCATGCCTGACCAAGCTGGCTCTGTCTCCTTGCTGGATGATGAACTCATGTCTTTAGGTGAGAAGGCCAGAGCAAAAGCTCGCTATTCTCTCCTTGACTCTGGACAGCCTGCATGGATGGTTCTCCTTGTGGCAGGAGCACAAATGAGGGAGAGCTCTGGGAGAGGTGAATAATGAAAGACCAAGAGGTGGCCTTCGCTTAGCATGAGGAAGAAGGAGGGAAAGACCCTACTATGATTCTGAATTTCAGTCCCGTGGCGTTTTCCTGACTAGTCAGAGAGAGCCTGCAGGGATGTGCCCTCTGATTTGCTCTGGGAAAACTGACCTGGCAGATAAATCAAGAGTGATGCAATGGCCATCCCCAGATGGGATCACAAGGGTGGATCACCCCCAGCTCCTCATGTTTACTCCTTGCAGTTGAAGTCATAAGCTATCAACAGAGCATGGGACTTCCAGAAGCGTTCACATGGAAGTCTTGTGCGATGCCAGTCCTAGGAGGGTCTAGAATCCTGCTTTTTCTAACAAGGTGTCTGTTTCCTAAGATAGGTGCTTTGAGTACAACAGCATGAAGTGTACAACATGGTCAGCGGGGCTTGTCAGCCCAGTGGTATTCACTTCTCTGCCAATTGCAGTGAGAACTAGACTGTGAATGAGGATCTCTGGGCAGAAGAAACACTATCACCCTCCTGGCTCTCCCCTATGCAAGGATGGGGGCCAGAGATGGAGACCACATTGGTGTTTCTGACCTGCTGCTGCTGTGTCTTATTCAGGCCTCATTTAATGCTCTTACCCACTTGGAAGCTAAGCTTCATGTTTGCTTTTACCCCTGGCAGGCCTGAATGACCCAGCACCACATCCTGCCCAGGCTGGTGACAGCGTTGGCTGGAACAGCTTCCAGGTAATGTGCTGGGAGCCGGGGCAGAAGGTGAGGAGGGTGGTGGAAGCAACAAATGGAGTAGGCAGGGAAGCATCCCAGGTGTGATGATTGATGCTGATGTGCAACCCTGCTTGGGGGGGCTCTCCTGTGCACTCTTTCTACAGTCATCAGATAGCAACGAGCTCAGTATCACCCCTATCATGGCAACACCACCAGTCAAAGCAGATGCTGGCGCATCCTCCCCCAAACCTTCTTTCACCAGTGGCCTGGATGACCTGGACCTCCTGGGCAAGACTCTGCTGCAACAGTCTCTGCCTCCAGAGTCCCAACAAGTGCGATGGTAAGGAGAGGAAGGTCATTCTTACATATCTCCCCATCCTTTCCATTTCTGGGGTGCTGGACATGACATTTCAGTGCCCCATCCTACTCCTTGCTCTCTCTCCCTACAGGGAGAAGCAACAGCCACCCCCCCGGCTCACCCTGAGGGATCTCCAGAACAGGAGCAGCTCTGGCACCACAGCCCACAATCCCAGCGCTCTGCCTGTGCTCCAGACTGTTTCCCCTAACCCCACGCTGCCGCTGACCTCAGAGCTGCCTGCCCCTGCTACACTTCCAAAAGCTGCCACTACACCTGCAGGAAGTACTGCAGTCCCACCACGGCCTCCTGCCACTGCTGTGCCCCAGGAGATCTCGCTGGCCAGCATCACTGTGCCTCTGGAGTCAATCAAACCCAGTGAGCCGGGGCAAAAGAGGGGGGCAAGCTTGGGGGGAACAAACCATGCGCACGTGGAAGGGAAGAATGTGAGGAAACCTCTTGCTTGTTGGATTTTGTCAAGGTTGACGAGGAGTGGCATCTCTGTCACTTTATGAGTTTGGGTGATGGGGAAAGGTTGCTGCAGGGCCAGTTCCCTCCTAGCTGACTGCTGCCTGTCCCTGCCTTTCCCACAGGCAGCATCCTCCCTGTGACAGTGTATGATCAGCACGGCTTCCGCGTTCTCTTCCACTTTGCTAAGGATGCTCTGCCCGAGAGGCCTGATGTGCTTGTGGTGGTGATTTCTATGCTTAGCACAGCCCCACAGCCCATCCGCAACATTGTCTTTCAGTCTGCCGTCCCCAAGGTAAGGTGGCTGCTGGGGCTGAGGTCCCCAGGCTGGGCTGAAGCGTGGTTCTCCCTTTGCAGGAAAGGCAGGGTGGGTGGAGAGAGCTCTGTGGGGCTAAGAGTGAGTTGTGTTGCCTTCATATTAGCAGGAACCAGCGAAATGTTTTTTTCTTTGACTAGACAGTGGAAGCTCCCCAAATATGGGAGCAGGGCCCCTGGCTGCCAAGTCCCCTTCAGGGGATGCTCTTCTCTCTCCCTAGGTGATGAAGGTGAAGTTACAGCCTCCCTCAGGCACAGAGCTGCCGGCGTTCAACCCCATTGTCCACCCCAGTGCCATCACACAAGTCCTGCTGCTTGCTAACCCACAGAAGGTAACAGCACTGTCCCTGGGGCATGAGCAGGCTGGTCTTGCTGCCTGTGCAAAGCCTGGTTACCCTATCCCTCTTCCCTCTGCAGCTTCCTAGAGGCCTGAATGGTTTGTGCCTCATTACTTTCTTCCCCTGTTTCTGACTGCTTATCCTTTCTGCCCTGTCTCCAGGAGAAAGTAAGGCTACGGTACAAGCTGACCTTCACCATGGGAGAGCAAACCTACAATGAAATGGGGGATGTGGACCAGTTTCCCCCGCCAGAGTCCTGGGGAAACCTCTAGGGCTGCTGCACGTTGCAGGCACTACACTTCAGAGTCCTTGGGAAGCCAGTCCTGCGGGGCTGGAGCATCCCAAGGAGATGGGGAGGGTGGGTGGGGGGCTGCTGCTCACGCTCTATTCTCCAGATGGCCGGGTGAAGGCCAGAGGGAGCGTGCCTCCAGGAGGAGAGCAGAGATGCCAGGAGATGTTCATCCCACAAGACTAGGAGTGGAGTGAAAAGCTTTGTGTGGGTGAACAGTTGCCTTCCCTGCTCTTCCGAAGGCATCACTCCCTCCCCAGTCTGTCCAGCTTCTCTTCTAACCCTGCTTTCCCCCTAGGTGCAGTGGGGAACAAGGATGGGGGGCTTAACAGCCTCAGCTAGGGGCAAGGCCTAGCAGAGGAAGATCCTTTTCCTTGTCTGTCCCTGCTGAGCTTCCCAGCCCTTCAGCTCCTTTGGGCTCTGCGGTGCTCCCTCTTGTCCCCTCCTTAGAGCTGGGCCCTGGTGGTTCCCTGTCTGGTGGGATCACACTGGAGCTGGTGCAGAACAAGGCTGGACAGAGGCTGGGTGTCTTCCCAGCACCAGAGAGCAGGCAGCTGCCCTTGCATTGCGGAGGAATGGGAGAGATCTTCCCATATACCCCTTTTACCAGCTGCCAGCAGAGCTGTTCATAGGAGGTGGGCCCTGGGGTAGGAGCCTGGGGGCTGGGAAGGTCTCTGTGCCTTCCCATCCCCTTCAGCTGGAGCTCCTGGGCACTGAACCCCCACAGTGAGAAAGCCCACACCTTTCCCACATGCTTTATCTACCACAGCAAGCTTTGGGGACTGCTGCTGGACCTTGTCCCATGTGCCAGCCCCAGGAGGGGTGTGCTGGGGGGGGGGAAGCTGAGTCTCCCCGCAGCCTCTTGCCCAACAGGGAGAGGAAGCAGCACATGGTCTTCCTCCCCCTGGCTGGGCTGGAGAGTGTGGTGGGGCAGGGAGCTTTCTCAGCTCTTCAGTGTCTTCTCGCCGTCGGGTAGGTGATGGGCTGGGAGTCGAGGAGAGACTGGAGCCCAGCCCATCACCAGGGGGCACCACTAAGCTCTTCACTGGGAGCCCAGCCC
>VFFE01005584.1:159291-220684 GCA_008921705.1 Burhinus oedicnemus
GCGGGGCTGCGGGAGGTGCTGGGCCCGGCGGAGGGGCTGCTCTTCGACTGCGACGGGGTGCTGTGGGCGGGTGAGCGCGCCGTCCCCGGCGCCCCCGAGCTGCTGGAGCGGCTGCGGCGCAGCGGCAAGGCCGCCCTCTTCGTCAGCAACAACAGCCGCCGCTCCGTGGCCGAGCTGGAGCGGCGCTTCAGCCGCCTGGGCTTCCGCGGCGTCCGCGCCGAGCACGTCTTCAGCTCCGCGCTCTGCTCCGCCCTCTTCCTCCGCCAGCGCCTCCTCGGTGGCGGCGGCGGGGGGAACGGGAACGGGGGCGGCCGCGTCTTCGTGCTGGGCGGCGAGGGGCTGCGCGGCGAGGTGCGGGACGCCGGCCTGCGCCTGGCGGGCGAGGGCGAGCCGGCTCCCGGCGCCGCCGAGCCGGTGCGGGCCGTCCTGGTGGGCTACGACGACCAGTTCACCTTCGCCAAGCTGGCGCAGGCCTGCGGCTACCTGCGCGACCCGCAGTGCCTCCTGGTGGCTACCGACCCCGACCCCTGGCACCCGCTCAGCGACGGCCAGCGCACCCCCGGTGAGCCCGCCCCACCTCCCCTGCTGCCCCCGGGGCGGGGGGAGCGGGGGGGCCGAGGCCGGCGGGGGTGCTGGTGGCGGGGTTGGCCTCGGTTGGGGTTCGCCGTGCCAGGGCCGGGCGAGGTGTTGCCCTGAGCATCAGGACGGGCAGGGCTGCCCTCACGCGTCCCTGCCAGCTCCCCAAGCCGTGTTGCTCGCTCATCCTCTGGCGGGACCCAGGGTGCTGAGCTGCCCACAGCCGGCACCCTGTTAGCCCACGGCTGGTTCATTTTCTCCTCCTTCCCTCCCTTCCAGGGACCGGCAGCCTCACAGCTGCGGTGGAAACTGCTTCAGGCCGCAAGGCGCTGGTGGTGGGGAAGCCGAACACCTACATGTTTGATTGCATCGTGGAGCGTTTCGGCGTCGACCCGTCCCGCACCCTCATGGTGGGAGACCGCCTGGAGACAGATATTCTCTTCGGCAAGAACTGCGGCCTCTCCACCATCCTCACCCTCACAGGTGTCTCCCGCCTGGAAGAGGCGCAGGCCTACATGGCCAGCGACAGCGCCGCTGCCAAGGATCTGGTGCCCAATTACTATGTGGACAGTATTGCAGACTTGATACCGGGCCTGGATGAGTAGCAGTCTGTACATGTGAGGGCAGAGGGGTCAGGTTCCCCATCCCAGATCTCCATCTGTTCCCATTTCTCTCTCACTGCCCTATTCCCTCAATTCCTCGTTTCTTCACATTCCAACGCCCTTCTTTGGGGGCAAAATAAGGGGGGGTTGGCAGGAGGGGGCAGGGTTCAAGTTGTCTCCTTTCTGCTGAGAGCTATCCATGATGGACAGAGTCCTTCTGTCCCTCATATGTCAGCTGCCAGCATCTCTGGGAGAGAGCTGGAGGCCTTGAGGCTGACGGGGGTCAAATCAGTGTGTCTGTGTGGCCTCTCCCCCTGCAGGGGTTAGGGACCGGCTGTCTTACTATTTTTCTCTTAGATAACCAGTGGCGGCCTTTTACTGCTGTCCCTTCACTCGTAACTCTGACTGCTGAGCTGCGTCCCTGCAGTCCTTGTGGTAACCCCCTCCTTGCAGGGTACTGGCTGGTGTTGTCACCTACCCGGTCTCCATCAGTGCCAGGGCATGTGGAAGGAGTGTGCTGGAGCTCTGGAGCAATGAATGAGAGCATCGCTGCCTCCCACAAGTGAAAGGGAGCATCACTTGATCTTTTCACTTCCCCGTTCCTTAGAGATGTTAGCCCCACCACCCCCTGCCCCGAGTCAGCTAATAACTGTTCCAGTGTCCATCTGAAGGACTATAGAAAGGGAAGAGACTGGTTTGAGGGGGTTTTTTTGTGCCAAACAGACAAGCTGTGAGTACGCACAGTGGGTCTGCGGTTGTACCTTGTTTTCAAGCACCCTTTCCAAAGGGGCTTGTGAAGGACAGAGGGCTCCTTGACCACAACAGCACAGCAGTAGTGAACTGTACGACTCTCCCCGGTTCCCCCTCCTCAGTGGATTTTGCCATAGTACGGTGAGAGAAAAGGGCTGATGGGGGTCTGTGCTCCAGCTGCTGGTGTGCAGGTGAGATGTTGGTGGTATTGTTACTGCTGTGAATGTGTCGCAGCCCTCAAAATCATTCCTTGCTGCTTTGTCTTTCTACGTTTTTTTAATTTCTTGATCTTATTTATCAAACTTATTTATTGTTCAGATACGGTATTATTTGTATAAACGATGCTGACTGGTTGCACCAAGGGGACGGGGGGGTAGTGCCTTTGGGCCTCCCTTACTGTCCATGTCCCATGTTGATGTTCTTACACTCACCATGTCTCTGTATATAATAAAGTGTGAGCGTAGGCTGGAAACAGCCTCCTTTTTGTGCCTGTGGTCCCATGAAGATGAGAATGGCCCGGGTATCTTTGAGCCCTCAAAGATGAGGACATGGCAAGACCTTTTCTCACTCAAGGGGCTGCTGCTTGGTAGACAAGAGAGGGGTGGACAATATCTCGTGGACAGTGTCTGCATGCTGCTGTTTGCTGCTCTCTCTTACTGGGGTCTCAGAACTGGAGTCGAGGGTGGAGGCGGCCAGTGGGGCTATGGTGTAGGGCGCGGGGTCCAGCCAGGTGAATTGGAGCAGTGAGTGATGCGATCTTTGCCAGCTGCCTTTGCATTTCACAGCATGGGTGATTCCTTGATGGGGAACGGTGACTTCTTGTGCTGCACCTGAGGTCTGCCCACTTCTAGTCAGGTGGACCCTGATGATCCACGTGGCCCAGCACAGGGGTGTCCAGCTCTGCTAGGGCAGGGCTGAGGTGCCATCTCTGTCACCCACGTGTAGCTTGCAGAGGGCTGAGAACTGCCCAGGTAAGGTTTGGCTGTGACCCTTCTCAACTATGTTAAGCTTTGAGTGAAGGGGAGGTGGGTGTCACCATACTTCACTGGACTGTAGCTTGCCATGTCCTGCATGATCTCCCTGAGTTAGGCTGTAGTCCCAGGCAGGAGGGAGAAAACAGATTGGGTAAGAAAAGTGTTTGAAATAACTTGAATGTACCTTGCCTCCCTTCCTTGTATGGGAGCCAAATGCTTCCTTTTGTCTGTCAGACCCCTATTAACAGCTGTTGGTGGTAACCAAGCATCTCATCTCCCGCTTGAGAGATTAGCTGTTCAGCTGAATAACCAGCCCCAGTGTAAGTCAGTGCCGTGTCAGCTCATGTGGCAGAACTAGATGCAATTTACTGGCCCTAGGATAATTCTGGGTGCTGAGTGTCTTCCTGCTCCCCCGATGCCCCAATAACTTGGAAATGGCCCTCCAAAACAGAACATCCAAAGAGCTCTCTAAAGACCGCCTGTCATCTTAATTGGTCCCCTTTGTATACATCTGTCTCTCCCTTTTGTCTGTCCCATCTCCAATCAGACAACCAGTGGACTGGTACTCTCTTAATGAGAGCCTGACCAACACTTGTATCATCAAGCAGAGGCAAGATCAAGACCTAATGTGTCTGCTAACTCTGGCTGCCTAACTAGAGGTACCCAGACCCTGATTTATTTTTCAGAGCTCATAGTTCTTGTATCGGGCTGAAACTCAGAGCGCTGGTGCTGTGACTTTGGGCTGCAGCTGGGAATGCTCAGTATGGCTGCAAATTGCATAGGCTGAGTTGGTTACATGTGTGTGTACAGAGGAGACGTTGCACAGTGAGAGCATCCCCAGAAGATGCCCCCTTTTTTCTAGGCTGCTTTGAGGGTGAATGCTTTTTGTGCTCCCTGCCCGGTTTGCTCTGAGATTTCCAGCTCTCCCAACCAGCAGATGGTAGGTTGGAGGCCACGGTCTCCTAGGCTGGCACACCAGGAGACAGAAGGGGATCCAGTAGCTAATCAGAGCATTACAGCCTGTGTTTGGGCCTTCTCCAAAGAGACTTTGGAGTTCATCCTTTGGATCCCAAACGGTCGGCCTGCAAAGTAGGTTTTCTTTTTCACGTGGCTGCTGCTGAAAATGGAGCTGAGTAGAGGCGATGGCTGATCCCTCTCTTGTGACCATGTAACTTCTTTTGACCTGGTGCACCTCTCCCTGAGGGCTTTGCTATGAAGTAGAGGTGGACTTGGAGCAGAAGGGGAATAGCTTTATCTGGCCTTTCCTTGGTTTTGCATGTAGGTGAGGGCACCAGGCAGGGGTGATCTGTGTCCTGTAAATACTTTGTCTCCCCAGCAATGGAAGCAGAGGGGCAAGTGCTGCCACTAGGCATGGGGCTGCTCTTGCTTTGAATGAGGATGAGAGCAGCACTATAGGGGTCTATCAGTTCTGCCAGGATTTGGTTTTATGTGGCTTCCCTCTTGTACTATCACTCCTGCATGTAATTAAGGTGAGTGTGAGTAGGTCCTATTAGAAAACTAGACTGGAAGGGTCCCTGAGGGATGGTGAGTCCTCCGTCCAAGCCCTTCAGGCATCTCTTCAACCACTAACACTAAGGGATCTGTGATCCTCATGGGGGTCAGGCCTTGGTTCCTTCTGGGGTTGGTCTGGTGGGGCTGCAGAGCGCACCTGCTGTTGAAACTGAAAAAAGTGATGGCTCCTGCCTGGGTAGGCTGATCTCTTGTCTAAAGCAGTTTTTCTTCTTGGGTTGAGTGTTCAAGGAAGCAGTGCAGTTGCCAGGGAGCACAGGGCTGTGGAGAATGGAGCTGCGGCAGCACATAGGAGGGTAGAGCAGATGGGAAGCCCGGCTTGGTGTAGTGTAGGGAAGGTATTTATTTTCTTGCCTTCAGAAAACTGCATCATCCTTTCCTGCCGTGCAATAGAGACAACACTCAGGCGGGTGGCAGTTTTTCCATTACCCCAGGAACCTCGTATCCTTCATCTGTAAGTGCAGTTACTGTGGCAACCGCTGGCTGGATGATGTCAGCAACAGCCTACCGAGCATTGCTTGCATTCCCCTGGCTGGGGGAGAGGCAACATCATCTTGCTTCCCTGGACTCCAGCCATCCTTAGGCATGGATGAATGGAATAGGCAGAGAGCTGAGAAGTCTTTCTGTGCTCTTGGGAGCTTGGGGCAATGTGGAAAAGAGTCGGATATATGAGTAGGTGAGCCTGCTTCCATAAGAAACTATCCCTTGAGCCAGAGTGGTCCAAGGTATGCTGCTCCCATTGGTGTGCAGCATTCGTGATGTGATGGCAGCTAACCTGGAAGCAGTCTGTGTGTGCTTCTCCATGGCCATCTGCTGCTTTCCTCTACTGCTTTGTGAACTCTGGCTAGGCTGCTCTCGCCAGCCTGACTTCTAGGGCACTGAGGCTTTGGCAACCTGATGTTCCTTAGATGTTCTTAATCATCCTCTTATTTTCCTGGGATCAGCATATTAACAGGTTGTTGTTGTTTAACCCCAGCCAGCAACTAGGACCTTGCAGCTGCTCGCTCACTCCCCACAGTAGGGTAGGGAAAAGAGGGAGAAAAGGAGGGGGGAAAAGGAAAAAAACCTCATGGGTTGAGATAAAGACAGCTTAATAGAACAATAATGGAAGAGGAAAATAAAAATAATAATAATGGTAAAAGAATACACAAAATAAAGTAATACAACAGAAGTCATTCTCACCACCTGAGGATCGGTTCCCCAGCCTGTCCGGAGCAGTGATTGCAGATCCCTGCCCCCTGGCCAACCCCCATTTATATACTGAACATGATGTCTATGGTATGGAATATCCCTTTTGGCCAGCTTGTCCTATCTATGTTCCCCCTCAGCTTCTACGGAAAGCTGAAAAAGTCCTTGACTAATGTAAATATCACCTAGCAACAAGTAAATCAATATGTTATCAACATTCCTCAACATTCTTCTCTACCCAATCCAAAACACAGCAGCTACTTGAAAGAAAATTAACTCTATCCTAGCTGAAATCAGGACACAGGTGCTTCCAATGTTACTTCGCAAGCATACTGGTTTCTTTGCTTTCACAGAATGGTTGAGGTTGGAAGGGACCTCTGGAGGTCATCTGGTCCAACCCCGCCCTGCTCTAGCAGCGCTCCCTGCACCAACAGCCCAGGACTGTGTCTTTTGGCTTTGACTGTCTCCAAGGATGGAGACTCCACAACCTCTCTGGGCAGCTGGGCCAGTGCTCAGTCACCCTCACAGTAAAAAAAGTGTTTCCTAATCTTCAGAGGGAACCTCCTGTGTTTTAGTTTGTGCCCGTTGCCTCTGGTACTGCCACTAGGCACCGCTGAGAAGATCCTGGCTCTATCTTCTTTGCACCCTCCCTTCAGGTATTTATACAAATTGACAAGGTTCACCCTGAGCCTTCTCTTCTCCAGGCTGAAAAGTCCTAGTACTCTCAGCCTTTCCTCATAGAAGAGATGCTTCAGTCCCTTAATCATCTTTGTAACCCTTCCCTGGACTCTCTCTATTGTGTCCCTGTCTCTCTTGTACTGGGGAGCCCAGAACTGGATGCAGCACTCCAGGTGTGGCCTCACCAGTGCTGAGTAGAGATCAGCTCCCTCAACCTGCTGGCAACATTCCTCCTAAGGCAGCGCAGGATACTGTTAGCATCTTTTGCTGCAAGGGCACATAGCTGGTTCACGTTCAACCTGGTGTCCAACAGGAACCCAGGTCCTTTTGTGCCAAGCTGCTTTCTAGCCAAGCTGCTTTCCAGTTGGATGGTCCCCAGCATTTACTGGTGCCTGGAGTTATTCCTTCCCAGGTGCAGGACTTCTCCTCACTAAACTTCACAAGGTTCCTGCTAGCCCATTTCTTCAGCTTGTCAAGGTCCCTCTGGATGGCAGCACGACCCTCTGATGTATCAGCCACTTCTCCCAGTTTTATGTCATTAGCAAACTTGTTGAGGGTACACTCTGCCTCATCATCCAGATCACTAATGAAGATGCTAAACAGGATCAGACCCAGTATTTACCCCTGGGGTACACCACTAGTTACTGGCCTCCAGCTAGACTTTATGCCACTGATCATCGCTCTCTGGGCCTGGCCATTCAGCCAGTTTTCAGTCCACCTTGCTGTTTCCTCACCCAGCCCATACTTCCATTGGCTTCTCTACAAGGATCTTATGGAAGACAGTGTCAAAAGCCTTATTGAAGTCAGGGTAGACAATGTCCACTGCTGTCCCCTCATCTACCAAGCCAGCCATTTCATCATAGAAGTTTATCAAGTTGGTCAAATGACCAGGTCTTCAGGAAGACAACAAATGGGCCCAAAGATATTAATCAGTGAGTAGATGCCTTTAATATGAGGAACAAATGATAATCCTGGCTGGGAAGTGGTTAGTGTTCAGCCACATGACATGGTAAGAGACCTGGGAGGATCTGGAAGGTGTTGGGACTGGCAGGACAGAGGAGGTTTTCTTGCATGGGAAAGTGCCTCCAGAGCCAAGAAAGGATCATGATCATAGGAACTCGCTCAATACTTGTCCAACCTGATGTGAGAGTCCCCCTTTGCCAAGGCAGGCACCTCTGGCGCCACCCTGTCCTGCAGCAGCTGGAGCGGGGAGGAGGTGAAGAAGGCAAGGAGCAGCAGCCTGTTACTGCCTGCCCTGGGGAGGCAGCCAGACTTTGCTCTTCCTCCAGCAGTGGCATGGGTAAAAGTCCCTCCTCTGCAGCACAGCTTCCCTCTCCTCACTCCTTACACAAGGCATTGCCCTCTCCACCCCATAATATGGGCTTTCAGGTACCCCTTTGCCATTCCCATGTCATTATCCCTTTTTTTCTTTCCTTATTGCTGCCTCATTCGTTCTACGAACTCTGAGCCCAGCAAACTCGCCAAGCAGCCCAGAAGACTTGCGTGGCTACACACGTCCAGGAATCGCTGCTGAGTTGTTGGACTCTGCCTGCCTGGGAATTTTGTGTGGATAATGTATTGGAAGTGCTCCTGGCAGACAACCTATTCTGGCACTCCATGTAATCCCTGGGAGATACTGAACAGCTGAACCTGCTGAGAGCAATTAAAAGCCATTATTAACTCCACCAACTTAGAATGTTGTACTGGTCTTTGTAACTTCCGTACATCACCTCAGCAAAGCACTATATCAGCTCTGTAAGCCTTCAGCATGGAAACAAGGGAGAGATGATACCAGAAACATTCCCAGATCACAAGGCAGCTGCCCATGACCATCCAGGTTGTTCTGTCCCGTGATTTAGCCTGCTAGATGTGCAGCTCCAGCAAATAGCAATTTCCACTCTGTAAATAGGCTATTGCTGAGCCCTGAGATGCTCTCTTCACTTTTTACAGGGGAGAGAAACCTGTCCACCATTGTCCATCAGGCTGTAAATCAGGTTGTCCAAAGCCCTGTGCCAGCCTTTCTGCTCACCAGCCTTGCTGAACCTGTAGCCTGGGTCCCACAAAAGCTGCACAGAAAGTGGTACCTGGTTAAAATCCAGGGGCGGGAATTGCTTCCCTACTTGATCTGTTTCAAGTACCCTGGAACAACTCAGATGATACTGTTTTCTGTTTCTTCACTCTGCTGTTGTACTACAGCTGCCTGTGTGTGATTTAAGTAGTTTATTGCTGCAGCATGGATACCAGAGGAAATTGAAGCTGCCTGAGCGGCTCCCATGCTTAAAAGCATGCTCATTTGCACCATGAGCTGTAGATTAGAGATCTCCCACCTGCTAGGACAGTGTTGATTGTGGCCCTGGCAAGGTGTCCTTTCCTCGCAAAACAGAGGTGTTCCTGACTTGGTGTCCTTCTCTGGCCTACTACATAGAGGCTGCTGATTCAGCTAACTTTGAGCAGAGCTTAGGAGCGGTGTGGAGCAGTGCCAGTCCCTATTTGTGCACTTGTGAAGTTTGGGGGTGGAGGTGTGAAGAATGGCAATATGCTCCCATTCAGCACTCTGGTACAACTCGGGGACCACGTGCCTGCCACAGCCTTGGTAACCTGAAGATTGACACATCTCAGGAGACTGGGTGGCTGTGTTCCTCCTGTGGAGAGCATAGGCTATGTTTAGGCTGAGCTTCCCAATGCTCCCTGCCTTGTAATCCACCACAGTCTCATTAGTTGCCTTCCCTCAACAATTTCAGGGGTGAAAGGACCTGTGTCACTGAACAATCCCACACTGCGTTCGACTCCCGTTTGGCCACAAGCAACTCTGAATGTCCTTGAGCCAACATTGCTGGAAATCTATCTGTTGGTGCAGGTTTTTGAGCTGCTTTCTTCTCAGTTATCTGTTCAGGCAGCCTGATGTTAAGGATGCTCAGGAGAACTCTCTACAGAAGTGGTCTTCCTCATCCCAAAGGTCACTTGTCACTTGCTGATAGCCCGGCAGCAGCAGCACAGTCCTTCCTACTGGAGCGTGCTTGTTCCTCAGGTCAATCCAGGGATGGAGGTGGCTGGTCATTGCAAGTAGCACATGGTCCTGGCTGGCACATCTTTTAAGTGGCAGGATCTGAGGCAGACCCCCTGGTGCTGCTTGCTGATGCAATACAAAAGTCTGCCATTACTACTTTAGGTGTGTTGTAAGCTTTCCAGAACAGCGTCTCCAGCAATGGAACACAACAGCAGCAGGAAAATCTTTCTGATCCCTGTAGTGACTTAGGAAGAGATACAACTCCCTGGAAAAAGAGTCTCTGAGTTACCCTGGGACTCCTGGCAGCAAACCTCCAAGCTCAGCAGCTTGGAGGCATCCTGTCCACTACCCGTACTTCCTCCTCCTGCCCTGGCAATGTTCTGCAATGCAGAAGAGTAAAGCACCTGCACAGGATCATTCTTATCTGCTCCTTGTGTCTTGAACTTGGATGCTGTGCCACGTGCGATAAGGAAACTAGACATCTCTAGTAAATCGTCTGTCTATGGCTCTCATTCTCCCACCTCCTAGCCTGTTGTTCTCTAGGCTGAAAATGAATCTAGAAGTAGGAGGCTTCTACCTTGTGTTCCCATTATGCTGGCCGGAGTAAACTGACAGCAGATTTTTCTTTCGTTTAATAATATTCATGTCAAATGTTTTCTTTCCTGTTTCCTTTTTATTGGAACTACCACGGGCTCCACTGCCTGTCAGTGCCTTGTACAAATGGAGTGTGAGCTATGCATCCCCGCCACCATCCATCCCACCAAGACCAGTTGCCACCCTGTCCTTTGACACACAGCCGGGTGACACCTAGAGGCCTTCCTGCTGGGCATGGTAAGAAGTGCAGCTGAAATTGCTTTCCAGCAGACCTCACTTTCACTGTTGCCTGAGCCTCCTGTCTGTCTGTCTGTCTGTCTCAGTAGAAGAGAAGGCGTGGGAGGTTCCATGTCAGAGTTGCAAACCCAACGTAAGCTGGTGCTGCAAAAAACTCAGTTATTTTCACATCAGTCTGATGCTCAGCGACAGGAATGCTTTCACCACAAGAGAGGGGGCTGTGCCAGGCAGGGGCAAACAGCTGAAGGCTGGAGAGCAGGATGGGATGGTCTGGGGTGTCATCCTAGCCAATGTGAGCTCATTCACAGAAATACGGGTTGATAAGTGGCAGCTGGCTCAGAAAAGAATGTGAAGTCCTGTCTCTTCACGCATTCAAAACTTGCATTCCTCCAAGTTGTTGAACAAGCCCCCTTCCCAAGAGCTGAAAAGCCAGTTTTATAACCACAGACAATTTTGGCCATTCTTCAGGCGTCAGCTTCTTTCGCTGGCTGTTGTCAACACTGCAGGGCCCCTAACTACTGCTAGCACCCTGGGTGCAGCCAGCCACCCCGTGGCTGCAGCTCTTTGCTCCAGAGCTGTTTCTCATCACAGCTCATCCCCACAGCTCTGGTCGGCAGCAGCTCAGTCACGCAAGCATGTCTGCTCAGGACAGCTTGGTTGCTGGCGAGCAAAGGCTTGTGTCCTGGAGAGCAAACAGTGCACAATGTGGCTGACAGCCCAACAGTCTGCATCCAAGTCACGGCTCCCTTTTGTGTGCGCTTAATCAGCTCCTTCTGTGCCGGGCTGCGCCAGGCTGTTGCTTGGCATCTTCTGTCACACTTCCAGTTGCTTTTAGCAGAACCGTGCCCTCCATCTATGGCCTATAGTTTCGAGGCTATAGACATATGTTTTCCAGCCTGCACATCCTCCTCCCTTCAATAGTTGTCTTACTCGGTTCTTCATCCTCCCTTGATGAATGCCAGGCATGCTACTTGCTGCTTTACTCACTGCTCCATCAGCTGCACCTCCACAGGAATTGTATTTTCTGTTTTCCAGGCCTGTAGCACATTTTTTTGCCTATCCAAGTCAAAGTGAAGGAGGACCCAATTTCTTCAGGCACTGCTGTAAAACCCTCAGCAGCAGTTTCAGGTGCCTAAATCTCTATGAATCAGACTTGAAGTCTGGAGCAGCGGGACGGGGAAAAGGGCCAGACTGGCCCTTGCTAGCCATCTGCAACCCCTTCCAAGGGGTGCAGCAATCCCAACTCCATGTATGGTGCCTGTTTCCAGACCCACGTGAAAGGCAGTTATTGGTGCGGGCTGGGTGAGCAGCCAGGTTTCACAGCGCAGCCGGGCAGTGCCCCTTCTCTGCAGCTACGCAGGCCTGGCCAGGCAGGGGGAAGGAGAGCACCAGGGACTGTGGTTGCACGATGCTGGGAAGCTGCACGTACGCAGCCTTGCTGTTGTAATGGCAGCCCTCACCTTCATCCCAGTCCATTCACTGGTGCCCGGCTGGTTCGCCCCCGAGGGATGATGTTTCAACAGGAAGATGCCACAGAGTCTCAGCCGGAGCAGGGCAGCTGCTACACCAGCGAGGCTGCCACCACGGTGTGCCCAGCCCCAGGAGAGCCAGGGCTGTGGTCAGGCGGCCCACAAACACAGCCAGCAGCAAAGTCGGGCTTGGCACCCCTGTGCAACACAGAGAGGGAGCTCTCTGCTCCTCTGCAGGCAGAGATGAAACGCACCGGCTGGGCGAAATCGTGCTGGGGAGCTGGAGCCTGTCAGTGCTTGTCCTGGTTGCAGATGGAGGCCAGGGACTCAGTCCACCTGCAGCTGGTGTGGCATTGAGATGCTACCAGCATTGGGAGACTGGGGAGCCACCTTCGCGAGGTGCTGGGGACAGGCAGGGCTTCCTCCAGGCACCCAGTTTAGCTGCGGTAACGGCCGGTGTGCCAGCACTCTGCAAAACATCCACTCGCAGCTGCTCTGGGGGGTGATGGAGGGACCCAGAGCTGGGGAGGGTGATGTGGCTACCGAAAAGGAGTGATGGGTGTTGGTGTGCCCTGAGCATTCTCATCCCTCAGCTCGGTGGATGCAGGAGCAGTGCAGCATGGTACATTCCCCAGCGAGGAGAAACCTTAAGAGGTCTCAGGATCCCCATTCTCATCCTCAACGCACTGCTTGCTCACCCACCAGCCTCTCTCCCTCTGGCCAGGCCAGCTCTGACTGCCTCTTGTGCCACACGCCTAAGCCGGCGTTCCCATCAGCTTTGCTGGTGCTGCTGAGGGTTGGTCCATGGTGTTACAGCACTGGGTGATTTGGGCGATTCTCCTTAGTGGAAGTCATGGTGTTCCCAGAAGGGTGCGCACACAACCCAGAAGGCTGAACAACATTGCATTAAAAAAGAAAGCAAGAAAGAAAAGAAGTGCATTTCATGTTTCAGCGTCTTGGAGGGACCAAAGAGTATCGTGTCTTCAGAAACACCACCAGAAAGTAAGGAAAAAAAAAAAAGAAAGGATAAGCTTGGCTGTGAAGCGTAGTGCTTGTCCTGCTTTCTGTCTCCCCTTGGGATTCATCCTTCCCTTGCCCACTGCAGGTACCCACACCCTGCCACAGTGCTGGGGCTCTGTGGGGCTGGGCTGAGATGCCCTTCCCTGGGCACTCAGGACAGAGGGAAGCTCTGCAAACGCTCAGGGGTGTTATTCTGCCTTGGGAAGACCTGTGTGGGGCCAAAAAAATGAAAAAGCAAACATTTCTGAGCCACTTCTGAGTCTCCTCTGAAAAGGGCAATTACATGCCCAGCAAACTGGGCCACCAGCAGCTCTCGCCCCTACCCAGAGAGTGCTGCTGGCACGCTGCTTGCCGAGAGCCTGCCTTTCTCGGAAAGCATCCTATTTCCCCACAGGGAGTATCGCTCTGACCCAGTGGCCACCCTCCTTCCTGCAAGACGGATGGCCAGCTCATGGCATGGCCAGGCATCCTCAGCCACTTCTGCTTCTGGGAATAGCAGCGTGGAACCCAGCATCGCAGTTTCACTCTGAGGGGTAAAACTGTCTGTCCCCCAACCGAGCTGAGACACAGCTGCGTGCCGGGCACAGCCTGACCTTTCTGCAGCGGAAGAGTGCTGGTTTTCCAAAGGGGAAATGGCGACTAGGTCGGGAGCAGGTCAGCATCCAGGGCCAGTCCTGGAGAGCGTCCCCTGGGCAGCTGCAGCCCACCAGCTTTGGTCAGTCATGCTCTTCACTTACGTTACCTGCTTTCAAGAAGGCTGAGCCTGGTGTTTTTGAGGCTGGCCTGACCCAAACCACAGCAAGCCTGTGATCCCCAAGGGTGGGTATGTGTGCAGAGGGGCCACGTTTCCTCCAACAGGGCTGCTCCATCTGGCCCAGTGCCCTGGGCTTCACTGCAGGGCTGTGCAGACACACTATGGGACTATCCTTGCTTGACTAAGGGCTTATTATTAGGTTGGAAGGAGGAGGCCTTGGTTCTGGGGATAAGGTTTTACCTCCATTTCCATAGACCTTTTTCTTCAGGGCTGAATGGCATTTCCCGTCGTCCCCTACTCCTGCATCCCAAAGCATGGAGTGTGATGGCTTCTCAGCATTAGACATCGCTCTTTGGGGATACACAGTCTTTCTGCAAGCCATCTCCTTCACATGACAGTTAGCAGCTTTACAGATGGAGTAGTCTTCATCCCAAATCCTGTTATGTGCCCAACAGGCCTGGGGAGCTATGGGAGCAGATGGTCAGAGATGCCTGACAGCTGCCCCGTCAGCTTCCCACCACCCCATGCAACTGGATCCAGCCTAGTCAAGTGACTGCAGTGACCTGGCCTGCCTCTTCCTTCAGCCAAGGGTTTGACAACACTGAAGCTACCCGTCCAGTCCCATTGCATTAAGCGAACCGGTCCCAGCACAGATCCTGACCTTGCTCAGGCCACAATACATGCAGAACCCAGGAGCAACAGGTTGGCTGTTCCCAAAAGACAAAGTTGCTCCAAAGCAAGAAAGAATGCTGTTAGTTTATCCCCTCTTGTGTCTTTGCAAATTCTTTAACTGCTTGCAGTACCTAAAGACCCTCTCAGTCCCGGCTCAGCTCACAGGGCTTCCCTGGCCTGTCTTGGGAACCTGAAGAGGTGTTTTTCAGGAAGCCTCAGCCTGATGGATATTGCACAATGCAAGAAGAGATGAAGGCTGGTGTTTGGTGAGACCAGATCCCTGTAGCACAGCACCTTGCCCTGCCAGAGGGCTGCCCTGGACATCTGGGGGTGAACATCAGTCCTGGGCTCTTGGCTCCTTTCTCTGATTCATCCCCAGGGCTGTGCTTGGAGGGTCTGAGCAGCAAGGACAGACATGCTGGCCTCGGTGGTGCTCCTGCCTGGGCCCAGGGAGGTCAGCCCGCTCCCTTGCCCTGAGGGATCCCTGCAGGCAGGCAGTAATCCTGCAGCAGAGGGACAGGGAACAGGTAGCCCAGGACATGAGGCTAGGCAGCCTGGGGGCAGGGTCGGGGCTGAGCCCCGTTGCCCAGCAAGAGATCGTGTTGGCAGTGGTGTGATGGGATCCCAACACAGCCAGAGAGCAGGAGGAGATGGGAGCAAAGCATCAACAGAAGTCCTGCGTGAGCCCCCATCTCCTCCCCAACCCACCGGCTGTGTCACAAGGATGCTGCATTGTTCAGTCTACATGGAGATTGTAGCATGGGTCAGTAGCGGGTGTTTTGGGCAGAGAGATCTCTGGGAGGTGCCAGGTGCCGTCTGTGGTTTTCCTGCCATGTGTGGGGTCCATTCAGGGCTGGGGAAAGGAAGGGAGCAGACAGCGATGAAGCGATGGAGAGTTTGAAGGAAGACCAACTGAGACACCCTGAGAAATGAAGCAAGTAATAAAATCCCAGAGAAAAACAGTGCTCCGTGCCCAGCCAGACCCACTCCTGGAGCTGCCAGAAAGGCATCCTTGGCTCAGAGGCAGGCAGTCATAGACACAGAGAGAGATTTCACAGGGAGGGAAGGTTTTACCTGTCGAGCAAGTTCAGGAGTACCTTCGCCCACCAGCTGGGAGTGTTGAAAAAGGTGGGGAGGTGAGGTGGGCAGTCCTCCCGCCAAAGCCTTCAGCACAGCAGAAGGAGGAGGAGGAGGGGGAGGAGAGGGGGAGCAGCAGCCCTGTTTTCTCTGTGGCATCCAAGCCAAGAGACTGGCTGGGCCATTTGGAGAGGGGATCAGCCCCTAGGGTAGGTCGGGTGGGCGCCTGAGCCAAGCAGGGTAACCTCTTATCATCAGTGGGGAGAGAGCTAGGGAAGGCTGAGTGCCTTCACAGTTTTTGGCAGGCTGCTTCTGGTTTTGGCCACTCTCCTTGGACTCAAACCCTCACAGCTGGAGAAGCGGTCCTGTCCACTTGTAGGGCTGGGCCCCAGCCGCCCTGCCCCACCAGCCCCGATGGGTCCTTCTCCCAGCCACTGCTTTGCCTCCTGTGCCGCTCATCCCTGCTCATGGGCACAGGTCCTCCTCAACTTGCTCAGCAGGTAAAACCTTCCCTGCCCACAAAGCTGAGCTTGCATCCTTAGGGCAATCAAATAAAGCACTATGTGGGGAAAGGCCCTGTTCTGCTCGCTGCTGTTTTTCCTTCCCTTTCCCCCAAATAAACAGGCCGCCACAAAGAGAGACAAACATCTTTGTTTCCAAAGCGGTAAGGACTGTCAGAATGGCATGTCTCCCTGCACCTCGTCAGGGGTTAGATAAGTCCCTGAGGGCCATGGGGAGCCCTGCCACGCAGCACAAGTCCTTGCTGACAGTGCTATTGTTAAGAAGGGGTGCATTTGGGGGGGACGGCTGGGGTTTTTGCCCCCTGTGTCTTTCTCTCCAGGAAAGTCATGGCTGATGCCTGATGCCCAGGGAGACTTCCCTCCCTGACAGCTCATATCCTGAACAGGCACGAGCTTGGCACTTGCCAAGGGGTGTGCAGGGAGGCCCCCATTTCTGGACCTCTCCATGTGCCCCTGGGCTGGTAGGCACCCCACAGGGTGACAAAACTGAGCTCAAAAGAAGTGGCCTTCTCTTGGCGCTGCCCAGCACTGAGCTCACACCACTCCAACCCAACATCTGCACCCAGCAGTGTCCCTTGGGTTGCTCCTTCCAGGAGCTCGCGGGTGGCAGAGCCAGTGGAAGATGCTCAGCCTGCCTGGGTTGGGGGATGCCTTGCCCAGAGGCTGGCTTAGGGCTGAGTCCTGCAAAGGGCCTGTCCCCCTCGGGGTGAGTTTACACAACAGCAGACCCTGTAGGGACATTGGTTTCCCTCTAAGGTTGCCACCTTATCATGGGCTTGACCTGTGGACTTCTCTCATCTCCCCATCTTCCCTTTGAGTGGGAGGAGGTGCATTATACTACAGCCTGAACCTGCCTGACTAAATTTAGCCAGTGCAGAGGCCAGGAGAATCTCCCTGGTTTTCCCTGTTTGGTTTGGTGGGATCCTGGCTGTCACCTCCTTCTGGAGCAAATACCCAAGGGCCTGGGGGCCGATATCTCCCAGACGTCCAGGGTTTTTGAAGCTAATCTACCCTGCACAAGAAAACACTTAGACTGTAGGACTTAAGGCCATGGACCTCTGGGGCAAGTGTGAACAAGCGTGAACAAGCGTGAACAAGCCCTCTGGAGCCAGGGGCACAGGGAACACCACATAAACCATGTCAGTGTGATCTTTGACGTGTTGTCACCAGCCCAGGGTCTGGGGCAGGAGGGCAAGTCAGGCAGGTTTAGTAACCCCGTTGGGTAACCGTCATCAATAGCTGCAGCCAAGGGGAAGTGAAAAATGCCCCTCTGTCCAGGAGGGAGCTTTGCAGGGGTCCCACTTCTGCTTCTTGATGCTTCTGTCTCATCTTGCCCACGGGGATGTGCCCAGCACCTTCCTCCATCCTTAGGCAGTGCCTTCCACACTCCCCTTCTGGGCTGTGCTCACTTGCAGCCATTTACTTTACTTTTGCCAAGAGAGAAGTTAAATCCATTAATGCCTTTCCCAGTTCTGGGGAGTCTCAGGAATCAGCACCCTGGGGTGTAAAGGCTGAGCCTCCCACTGGTGCAACGGCCCTTGGCCTCACGGTGTACCTGGTGAACGTGCTGTGGGCTGAACAGACAGCACTGACCTTCCCCATGATTCATGCCCCGCAGACTGGCTACCCTTGGGATATATAGGGTACACCCCAAAATACCTGGCTGGCTGACGGACTCTCCCTTACCTTCTATGCTGGGAGAGAAGAGCAGGCTTCATGCTCATGCGAGCAGCACTTGCTACCAAATCACTAGTGCATGGATGGTGCAAGTGAATATCCATCCCTCTTTCCCCAGGCTCCTGCTGTGACGAGGTTAAGCAGAAGCTGGCACTACATCTAACCAAGTCCTTGCCCCATCTGTGACCCTACTGCCTACTGAAATGTTTCTCAACAAGCAGCACTTGGGCCAAAAACGCTTCGTAAAAATCACAGAATCACGGAATCACAGAATTTTCAGAGTTGGAAGGGACATCTAGAGATCAGCTAGTCCAACTCCCCTGCTAATGCAGGAATGCCTAAAGCACATTACTCAGGACTGCATCCGGGCGGGTCTTCAAAATCTCCAGAGAAGGGGACTCCACAACCTCCCTGGGCAGCCTGTTCCAGTGCTCTGTCACCCTAACCGTAAAGAAGTTTTTTCTTATGTTTAAATGGAACTTCCTATGTTCCAACTTGTGCCTGTTGCCCCTCATCCTGTCACTGGGAACCACTGAAAAGAGTCTGGCTCCATCCTCCTTCAACCCACCCCTTAGATACTTATAAGCAAGAATAAGGTCTCCCCTCAGCCTTCTCTTCTCAAGGCTAAAGAGTCCCAGCTCTCTCAGCCTTTTCTCCTAAGGGAGGAGCTCCAATCCCCCAGTCGTCTTTGTTGCCCTACGCTGGACTCTCTCCAGTGGCTCCCTGTCCCACTTGAGCTGGGGAGCCCAGAACTGGCCACAATATTCCAGTTGTGTCCTCAAATCTCAAAAATCAAAATCCTCAAAGCTGTCCTACAGAAACCCCCCCCACCAGCGCACATGACCAGGCAGTCAGTTGGCATGACAAGATCTGTGTCCCCAGCCAAAGTCAGGAGTTTGTCAGTGCTCAGCCTCAATGTCCATCATAAGAAGAGCAAGGCTACGATCCTATAGAGCAACGCCATGTTGTTTACTTGGGTGCTAAGCGCATCAGCACACTTCCCTCTGTTTTCCCAAGCCATGCAGTTCTGCTGGGATGTGAGCTAGTCATTGGCTTTCTTCCAGAAAAATGAGACAGTCCTTTGTGTGGGAAAGGTTGAGGCGCCCTGGAGCACAAGGTGGAAGACAGGGAGAGTACAGCTGTGCTGCCAGTGCTGGGGGAGTGAGCTTGTGCTCCTGACAAAATGGCCTGTATTACCACCCCACCAGCTGCTGTTGTGAACCTGCCCCAGCTCCACAACTGGAGGAAGGAACCAAGGAGATCTCAAGTGTGGATCCTATCTTTTGCCTTAAGGTGTGGACAGTTGATTCCTGGACTGCGCTGAGTACCCAAGGCCGGCTCTTCCCGATCACTGCAGGCAGGCAAAGCCCAGCTTTGGCATCGGTGGGGTGCTTCAGTGCCTGCTCTCTGCCTGAGAACCAGAGCAAGCTGGAGAAGACAGAGGTGAGGAAGAGCGAGCTCTTGTGTGGGACATGATGATGGATGCGTGTGCTTACTGGCAGGGGTAGAGGTGGCTCCACAAAGGGCTTCCTCAGAGAGATCCGCTTGCAAAATCTCCCAAAAGAGCGACAGAGCCGCACCACAGCAGTGACATGCACATACCCACCAGCCCCGGGGGGTGCCTGGCCCTATTGCAAGGGGGTGGGAACCAACAGCGTTGCAGGGGATGACACATCCCAGCACTTCCCACTGCCTCCAAACTGCGATAGCATCGGAGAGGAGCGCCCCGTGCTTTCTCTCCCCAAATAGCAAGAGCCTTGGGGAAGGGAGGGTGCCAAGCCCTGCCGAAACACCCTCCCATTTCAGCAGCTGATCCTGGCAGATAACAGACAGCTTGCTAGCGAGAGGGTAATTGTTCCAGCTGGCTGTAGAGTGGCAGGCAGCAGCTGCCTAACAGGGCTCAGTGCCACCTAACTGTTTGGGGCACCAAGTGAGGGATGGCACATGCAGCTGAAACACCCAAGGGGTTTTTTGGGGGGTCCCCAGTCAAGAAGTGGAGGGGAGTCCTGGGCTGCACTGGCTTTGGGGCCAGGAAGATGTGTCCTCATTGGGGAATGATGAACTTTACCACCTGCAGGACCCCAAGTGAGGGCAAGGGCCTGTCTGCCCAAGGCAGCCCTTTTTTCCAGCTCCTGCTGCCTGGCAGGGCCCCATTGCCCCTTGGAAAGGCCAAGTTGGCCTTTTGATTGCCTTGGTTTCAGCTCGGCTGTGCTGATGCCTTGCGCTCCCATGTGCTTTGGAGGCTCTCCAAGCACGAGATGTGCCCCTAACGCTGGCTCACGAGCTAGCTGCAGACGAACACATTTGGCAAAGCAGATGCAATGGCCCAAGCAGGGTACATCTCAGTGAGAAAAACCTGACCTGCTCCAAGCTCCCTGCCAGCCTCACCTCCCAAGCAGCTCTGATGCCGTTTCTGCTGTGTGTGGAGACTAATATCGCATCCCATACCCTAGGTTATCACTTTGCATGGACTGAAAAAAGGATGTTTTCAGGCTTCCTTGTAGTTTCTGCCAGCAAAGCCTTTTTTTCAGGATTATCATTCCAGACTGGTTTTTACACACATCACTCACTGAAAAATGGCATGCGGCTGAGTTTCGGTCTCAAGGGTGTTGCAGGAGAACGTGCTTGTATTCCACAAACATACTTCTCCTGAGCACCTTTTCTTGGAAGAGTTTAAACCAGCATCTGGGTTGCTGTAACATGTTCAAACACGGCATCCACTTACAGTTTGCATATTAAGTACAGAAACAAACTTCTGCCCAGCGCGTCTCAAAAGTCGCTTTAACAGACAACAACCTGAGACAGGGAATATGCCTCAGCAGGTTTTTTCTAGGCTTGAAATAGGCTCAATAAATGGCAGGTTTCTGAGGTACTGCAAGGACACCAATTTGGGTATTACGGCAGCGCAGAGCCGGTGGCCACAATCAGTCAATAGCCTGCAGCTCTCCTGCTCCAGCACATCAGTGCCAAAACATCTGACCCTCCCGTGTGGAGCTGCATTTCCTTACCCTTGAACTCCCAGACCTAACCAGCAGCCCAGGAATATTCCTTAGATTCATATTTTAGCACAATATTCCCTTTCTCTCCTGCAGTGGTGGTATTGGGCTTATGTTGCAGGCCCTCTGGAAGTCATTACCCAACGTCCAGACAAGCGGTGGAAATGTTTTTCCCTCTATAGTTAGCATTTGCTGAGCTTGTAGCTCTGCTTTCAAAACATGTCATTTCTTAAACTTTAGGTTTGAATCACGGTGCCTGCACAGCCTGCACCCCAACTAATTTTCACTTCTACCTTTTCCTTTCTTTCTATTTCTTCAACTTGATTTATTTAAAGAAAATTGGAAATTCATGCCACTGGTCAGAGTTTGATTTCCCATTTTCTTTAAATGAGAAATATCAGTTTCAAACTGCGTGGCAGAGTTGTACAAGGTCCCTAATTGTACTTTGCCTACAGGAGAACTTGAACCTTACTCCGTTCACCTTCCAGCTTTCCCCAGTCTGCAGTCTACCTCTGGCTCACCAGCAATTGCCTGACGCACTGCAAGGGTTTTCTTAACCTGCATTTGCAGCTCTTGGAAATCCTCTACGTGCAGCAACCCTCTGGTCTGGGCTGCGTCATTGCAAGCAACCTCTCTGTGTCAAAACCAAGAAAGTGCTTTCCTAAAGCATCAGGCTGCCCCTCCTTGATTTGCCTTTGCTGTGCCGCCCTGGGCCAAGTGCTCTTAAACTGAAATGCAAGTGGCCTGAAGCTTTCCCGACCAGTCACCGCCCGGCTACGATTAAAAATCTGCTAACTCCACTACTCCAGCCTCACAGTCAGGATCGTTCTGGTCCAAGTTAATCAAAGGCTTGGCACTTCTTTGCTGTGCTGGCAATATTTCTAGCACCGTCAGGCAAGGAGTCCTCCTGCCTATCACCCAGGTGGAGTAGCTAACTCAGATCAGCTGGGGACTTCTTGCTCTTCTTGCATCCTAGAAGGGCACTCAAATTGCTTGGACCAACCATCTCCACGGGCTGACACAGGCTGATCCATGCTGCCTGCAGCCACGACCCAGTACCCAGATCCCTCTCTGCCAGGCTGTTGTGCCCGTCCCTCAGCCACAGGGATACCACCCTGACTGGCAGACCAGGCGTACTCCCTTCCCAGCTGTGCTTGGGGAGGGTTTACACCCCAGAGGCGAGATGAAGCCCAACATGAGCAGACAGAGGTGCGGGGGAGGAGGTGGTGAGCACAGATATGGGGAGCTCCCGAGATGCACTTTGAGGTGTGTCTAACGCATCCCGGTGTCATTAGCGTGAGCAGGAGTCATTCGCGCTTCCCCAAGCTGTAATTTCAGGCTCACCCGGATAAATCACCTTGTCCAGGTACCCTTTGATAACACTTGCAGGATTATCTTCACCACTGGGGAACATATTTCCATACTGATTTAATGAAAGCATAGATTCTGGAGTCAGCAGGAGCTGGAGCCTCACAGACGGCTCCTAATCCAGGAAATTGGACGTGGCTGGAAATGTTTCAGCAGGCAAAGCTTGGGTGATCCTGCTGTGGTTCATTCCTGACGTGAGGTTCTGTGTCCGCAAGATCATAAATCTGAGTTTAGTGCACTTAATCCTGAATTTAAAATACCACAGCCTACATTACACAAAGTGGCTGAACAGGTACAAAGACACTCTCCCAGTGGAAAGATGTTGCAAATCACTGAAGGAGTAATTGCAGCCGAAATAGGCTTTTGCCAGCTGGAGAGCAATGTATACAGGTGGACTTTGGTCACGTAGTCCACAGGTTTTTCAGCCAGGCCCTTTCCCAGTCCTCCAAGGTCATGACTTGGGATGCCCCATCTATCGCTGCATCCCTCACAAGCAGATTTGGGGGCAGATCTTCCCTCTTTTGCTTCAGACACTTGCCTGACTGAGCTATTTCTTTGGCGGCTGCCAAACTGCCTTGGTTAGAGCCACCCAAGAGCTCAGCCCAGCAGTTCAACTCAACCCCATAGTGTGCAGCAGCTGGACTCCAGCCCTCAGCATACAGGACCAGTCTGGGTATGCTGAGGCATACCAGTGCCTATCAGCTAGACGAGAAGGCAGGCCCTAAATCAAAGCTACTCACAGTGATGAAACTCACTCTTAGCAATCATGTTTCCCTCTTCAGCCTCAGCTGAATTACAGCTTGGAGGTTGGGAAGGGTGGGTATGTCCACCAGAAAAGCAGGAAGCTCAAGAAACTGTGCCATCTCAGCATAGAGGAATCAGCATGGGCTCTTTGAGTGTCAAGGAGAGTGCAGGAAGAAGGCTGAGGCTCTGGTAGAAGAGCTACAATGAAAACCATGGGCAGCCCTAGCAACAGATGGAGGTGTCTAGTCCCTTCTATGGGAATGATAGGTCATGGCCAGCATTGGGGAATGAGCTCAGGCCCCAAAGGCGGCAGCAGTTCTTTAAGAACTGTCTGGGATGGCTCACTGTACAAGGGCAATTTGCACTTTCCAAGGGGGAGTGAGCAGACAGGGACATTGTGCAAAGAAAGGCTAGAGAGTTGCTACCAGGAGCCAGGCTGTCTCTGAAGCAAGGGCCATGGGGAAGGTGCCCAGGATCAGGACCTGAGTGGGATGCCTAACCTCTAGCATAGGATGTGCTTGGTGAGGTCTTTGCTGTGATTTCTGGCCTTGCACACATGTGCTGGCTGCGAATTTGGTCTGGTCCTACCATAGCAGCTGGCTCTTTTCCACCCCCTTCTCCTGGCTCCATCCTGTCCAGGACACACGATCCCGGTTTGGAAAATGCAGGTGCAGATGCAAACACCACCTGCCTCACCCTCATAACCAGAGATGAGGCACTGCTGAAGTAATATCCCGCAGACGTGACTCCCTTCTCCACACTTGCGGCTCCCTCTGGCCAAGAGTTTGGCGTGGCCAAGGGCACTGTTTGCAGCAACAGCATCAGGTCCACTCACTCTCTTTGGCTCAGGTAAAGAAGATCTTTTGCTTCCCAAGGTACAATGCAGATCAGTGTCTTTCCCTGTAATACAAAGTAAGGATTTGCCATGTGACTCAGGAGAGCTCTCCTGGTGAGCAAGAGCCTGGCTGGAAGGGTGGAGGAAAAGGGACCTATCCCACTGTTGAGTTCCCACACAGTGGGATAAGCCCATGCCACCAAGGTCTGCTGTGATCTGTTCTCATCTTCCTCACCTCCATCCTTTGCAGATCAGATGGGCCAATAACCTGCTGGCACATCCCCTCGCTGGCTGACCCACCACACACTGATAAGGAATGAGATGATGGGAGGTGAGAGTTGCCAGCTCTCACCAGCCTAGCTCTGCCCTTCTCAACCCACAGTGGCTCTTCCTACACCACATTGCTCCTGAAAATAACGGCCAAGCACCTCTGCATCTTCAGTGTGTCAGTGCAGCTGGGGACACCATCCCTGCCTGGTGTGACATCAGGGTGAGCAGGGACCTTCCCTCCCCTGAATTCAGCCGTACCTTGTGAGGATGCTGATCCTGGAGCTTTGGATTTTGTCACCTCATCACAGTGGCTCCAACCCAGAGGCAGGAAGGGAGACATGGCATTGTAGTGACGGAGGTAGCCCATGGCCTACAGGCAATGGGACACCCCATGGCCCCCTTGCCGGTGGTATTAGACTGTCATGCTAATGTGATTTAATTCAAGGCTCCTTGAAAGCCAGCAGAGACACCTGGACTTCCATCAGACAAACACAGGCTCCCCAAGGTAGACTCAAGTCTGAAGGCTGAATTTCCTCGATGTGAACAGCCCTTTGGGTGTCTCCTCTGGGATGGTATCCCCTCCCTCGTTATCACCTGTTATCCATAGCTGGTCTCTAATCTTCCCAGCAGCATCTGGAGGAAGGTCCCTGGACAGGCATGACTCAAGGAGCTGATGGCTGCTAAGGCTCAGTTACAGTGCCCAGCTGCCAGAAACACTGCAGGAAAAAAAGAACCTACCCCTGGCCTTTTAAATGGCCTCGCCCATCTCCAGCTCTAAGTGAGCAAGTACCTACACATTTCCCTTCCTCATCCAACATTTCTTGCAAATGAACAGTCCCTTCTAGTCCGGCCCCTGCAACCTGCTAGACTGTAGTTCCAGCAGCAGCTGCTTTCCTTGGAGAGGTGTCTGGGGTCTTTTGCAAGGGTTCGGTCTCACAAAATCCTGGATTTGAAAGGAATTGATTTAATTACACGCACATCCCGAGCAGAGGGAAGCTGGTCCTGGTTACTTTTTCTCTTCCTGGCATGGAGAACTTCTCCTCATCCTGCACCACATGGAAGAGATCAGGCTCAAGGGCTGAACCCTGAGGCAGGTTTCCAGAGGGGGAAACGGAAGAGCGGGTATGTCAGAGCAGAGAAGCTCACTTTGGCCTTTATGCCAGTCCCCTTTTGTTGTGGGGTGATCAGCTACCTGGCCAAAGGCTGGCACCTGTCTGTCTTGGTTTAACCCCAACTGGCAACTAGGACCACACAGTTGCTCGCTCACTCCCCCCCTCCCCTGAGAAGGGCAGGGAGAAGAGGGAGAAAAGCAGGGGGAAAGGCAAAAAACCTTCATAGGCTGAGGTAAAGACAGTTTAATAGAACAATAATGGAAAAGGAAAATAACAACAATAATAATAACAATGGTAAAAGAATATACAAAATAAAGTAATACAACACAAGTCACTCTCACCACCTGAGGATTGGTTGCCCAGCCCACCCTGAGCAGAGATCACAGATCCCTGCCCGACGGCCAACCTCCATTTACATTCTGAGCATGATGTCTATGGTATGGAATATTCCTTTTGGCCAGCTTGTCCAGTCTATGCTCTCTCTCAGCTTCTGTGGAAAGCTGAAAGAACCCTTGATCAATGTAAATATCACTTAGAAACAACTAAATCAAGATGTGTTATCAACATTCCTTTCATACCAAATCCAAAACACAGCAGCCACTAGATAGAAAATTAACTCCATCCCGGCTGAAACCAGGACACTGTCCATGCTCTTCCCAGCTCCAGCAGGCAGGAGGGTCTCCCTGCTATGTCTGCTGGCATCGACAGCTCTAGCTGGAAATACTTAGGAGTGACAGCCTCTGGGGTTGTGCTTGATGGGGGTAAGAGGGATGGAGACTATCACGTCCTCAGCAGAGGGAGAACTGATGGGCCTCATAGAAAGGGAAGAAGAAAGTATTTCAGTGTGTTTCAGTTCTGGGCCTCTTAAGGAAATCACAGAGCGTCTTGTGATTTCGAGACAAATATGCAAGACAAGGAGAGCTTTAAACCACAAGCTTGGCCCACTGCCTGAATTTTTCCCTCTTCTTTCAGTGTAATTACAGTTGAGCCATGTAGTAATTGGGTAACTTTTTCCAAAGGAATCCTTTCACCCAGAGTGAATCATGTTTGCCACAAAGAGAACATGGAGGCAGATAAAAGACATATAGATCCTATGGCTTATTGTGATAGAGTGTTTTGCCCCCATCTCCTTGTTCCTCAATCCCCCAGGTGTGTCCAGGGTAGATGCAAGAGTCAGGCACTGAGTTTCCCTGGATAATTCCTCCTCACCCCTCCAACACAGCTTCCTCCTGGCCTGCTGTGCCCTGCAGCCGAGATGGACAGCATGGTTTTGAGGGCATCTAGAGCTTCTGCAGAATAAGGACTTTTTTCCCTCCTTTGATTCCTGTATCTACAAGAGCAGGTGATAAAGGCTGGGTCAGCAGCTGAGCAGCCCCTGGGGACAGTAAGGCTTGATAGTGCAGCTGGGTGACCCTGGATCCAGCTTCAGTCATCTGATCCTGGGGTTTCACGTGGACCACAAAGAGTTTCTGAAGTACTGTGTGCACTCAGTGATATTTCTTCTGCTCCTGATTTAGCCAGAGCTGAAGAGCCCAGCCCTCCTCCCAGACCCTTCCCGCCAAGTCTCAATCCATCTGACCATTTTCCGTGTGGGATAAAAGCCTTGGATAGTGAAACACTCATTGTAAAACTATTTTCCATTGCCTTCATGGCCACACACAGCTGGATCTCCTCCTGGAGCTGCCAGCAGCCTTCTTGGAAGGGCTGGGTTTAGCATCCAGGAGAGGAGTCTGGGCGAGGGTGGGAGGAGGCAGCACTGCCTGACAGGCCCTCCCTCCGCCCAAAACCAACTCCTCCCACCCTTTCCTTGGTCTGATTGGCGGGTGGAGTGAAGAAGAACTGGGACAACTCAGCTCTCCATCTATTTAAAGGCAAGGGTGGGGCCCCTTCAACTACTTGCCTGGGACTATTGCACCTTGGTGGAGAGGAGCGTTAGCTTGCAGAGGAGCACCATGTCTTGCGTGAGTAGAGAAAGGAATGGGGCAGCTGGTGCGTGGCTACAGGGGGAGCTTTGCTAGAGGTGGTGCTTGATGGAGTGGGACTGTGGGGAATACGTTGGCTTGGTGTGAGGGTACTTGCACTGTCCTCCTTCACTTGTTCATCAGCCCCTGTGTCAGAGGATCTGCTAGAGCTGGGTGCCTGCTGCTGGGGAGGAAGAATCCCTGCTGCACCCATTACAGAGGGGTGACTGCTGTTTCTTGTCTGGCAGGAGTGGGGGTTTCTTTTCCCTGCAGGATCCCTTTGGGGAGGTACATGGGGGGTCCTTGCTTGGTTGGCTCTGAAGCTGGGGTAACCTGTTTTACAGCAGCTCTGCTCTAGGGAAACAGCTGCAGTAATGTTTATTGCTCTCTGAGCATCTCTTCTGTGCAGCCTTGCTGCTTGCTTCCTGGCTGAAGTTTTCATGAGTCACTGAATAGCTCTCTCTCTTTCTGGTAAGGAAATGTGCTATACAGAAGTGTCCTTCTGTGAGTGCCAAGGACTGCCAGGGAGATGCTTGTGTCAGAAGAGTGTGCTTTGATTAATTTGTCTTTCATTAGACTGAGGGTGATTAATCAGAGAGTGTCCCAAGTGTAAGCTTATGTGTTGAAGTGGAATGGGGGAAAGATTCTCAGTATTCTTGGGGTCTTGCGTCTGCTCTGGCAAAAAATGAGCACATACAGGTTTACCAGGGTATTTCAGTTCTCCTAGAGAGAAGGTGGAGGAAGGTGCGTACCTGGAACAGGAGAATGTTCTTGCAAATGCTGAGCCTACAAAAAAAACCCAAGCCCTTGAGAGCTGGGGAACAAAGTGCCTGAGCTCCTGGACCTGGGCAAGGCTTGAAGTTCAAATCCAAGCTAGGGGAAGGCAGTGGAGGGTCCATCCCTGCGCAGCCAGGCTTGTGTGGGATGATGTGAGACCCACGAGGCACATAGGTGTGTTTGGAACAGGGTGGGTGTGATGGGAGCTTGCAGGTACTTATACTTCACTGCTGTGAAATACAGATATGTTGATGAGAGCAGCAGGTTGGGAAATTGGGCACATGTCCCATGTGACTGGTGTAACTTCTCTGGGATGTCCCTGGTGCAATGCCCTAGGGGAAGGGAGCTTCCCTGTCACTGCAGCAGTCCAAAGCAATACACTGTCTTGCAAGGCAGCAGGGAGAGCTGCCAAGTCAGAGGAAGTGAGCCAGCAGGTACTGAGCTAATGTCTCTGCCTCCACATTCCCCAGGGACCAGTATGCACCAACTTGGGTCTCAAGCCTGGCCAGCGCCTCACTGTCAAGGGGAAAATTGCACCAAGTGCCAAGAGGTAAGCTGTGCTGCCCAGGCATGGCCAAGGCACCACACTTAATTGTCTTCTGCTGGTGGGGGACAAAAGGAATCCTTCCCTTGGGTAGGAGAGGAGCGGCTTTGGAAGGGGTTAACTCCAGCAGTGCTTCCCAGTGAGTCACTGCCTAATGCACATTGCAGACTGACTCTACTGCCAAGGGGCTAAGCCAAAGCAGATGTGAAGCTCCAGCTGCACGCACTGGCAGTGACCACATCCTCTCTAGTGCAGGGTAAAGGAAATGGAAGCTGTGTCTATACTGAGATTTGGGTTGAGACCATCCCCACAGCCACATCCTCTCCCTTGCATGAAGATGGCCCAGGAGCAGGGACACTGTTACAGTGCCTTGTTTCACTGGGCAGGAGGAGATTATGGCACAAGCAGCTGGGAGGTGATGGGTGCTCTGGCTCCATGGATGCTCTGAGCCACAGCTCCAGCTGATGGTGCAAATGGAAAGGCTGCATGTTGCAACAGGGGGTCTCAGGATGTTGAAGTTTGCTTTCACCCAGTGCCTTTCAGGTGCTGGTGGGGAAGGAAGGAGGGAAGGTAGTGAACGGGAAGGTGGGCTTAAGTGGAAATGTGCTCCTAAATGTGCAAGGATCAGGGTGTCTGGGGCCCCCAGAGAAGCCTCTGCAGCAGCCCCCAGCCCTTGTGCAGGTCTGTGGCTGGTGGGGCCTCTTGGAGGGTAAGGTGGAGCCTGTAGCTGCTGTACCAGCACTAGCAGTGTTCCAGGAAATGTCCTAGCTCTTCCCAGTGCCTTTGAAGTTTGATAGCGTCAGAGTGAAGCCTCCTGGCCTTTCTCTTGCCAGATAATATGCTTCCTCTCTTCTCATCTGGGTGAGAGGCCTGGAGGCAAGGTGGACACTGGGCTAGGAAGCTGCTTCCTCCCACTGTCATTGCAGATGCTTTGGGATAGCTAATGACATGGTAATTATTTCAGCTGCCTGCAGGGTGGGGAGAAGGCAGTGGCTGTCAGGCAGGATGCAGCACCAGCTAACTGTCTGGGGCTGGAAAGAAATCTGTGAAAAGAACCGACTCCTTGGAAGCTGGTTTGGGTGCAGGATAACTCCCTGTTCAGGGCTGTAAGTGCTGAACCTTTCTCTTGTTAAAAGCTTTGTGGAAGCTAACTGGTGTCCCTCCCAGGGATGGCACTGCGGGGCCTATCACCCCAGCAGAGGAGAGTACCCTTTGCTGACACAGCACCATGTTTTTAGGGAAGGTGTGCAGTTTAGGAAAGGGTTTCCCTTTGGTTACTCTCAGCTGGGCTTGAAGCAGCAGACCCAGAGATATTCATGGCAATGAGCAACATGCTACCATAGTATTGATTAAAACTGTATTGATGTCGTCTTTCTCTGCAGCTTTGTGATGAATCTGGGGAAGGATGCTTCCCACCTTGGGCTTCACTTCAACCCCCGTTTTGAGGCTCACGGTGATGTGAACACCATTGTGTGCAACTCAAAGAAGGTGGACGAGTGGGGTGCAGAGCACAGGGAGACGGTCTTCCCTTTCCAGAAGGGGGGCATAGCAGAGGTGAGGCCTGGGACACTCTCTGTACATGCCCTGGTGAAGGGAGGGTGTTTGGCACAGGGGACCCAGCTGCAGAGGCTGTCTTGGGGCTGTTAGTACAGGAAGTGGCTGGCTTCTGCTTGGCCAGTGCCACCATCCAGGGGTCTGAGCGGTGGTGGAGGATGGGGATCAAAAGTGCAAGCTCCACCTAGCTTGAAGGGATGTCACTATTGAACCAAGCAGGGAGCAGGTATCTCTTGAAAGACCAGAATAACACTCCTGCTGTTGAAGAGCAGGTTATACTGCTGAGCATGTTCACCCTGCAAAGCGGAGGGTGGCACAGCAATGCTGTGGAAGGGAAAGGCTTGAGGGTATCTTGGCAGAAACTTTCTCTGACTCTTCCATTTGTCTTGCAGATCACATTTGGCATCAACCAAAATGACGTGACAGTTCACTTGCAGGGCCACCAGTTCACATTCCCAAACCGGCTTGGTCTTGCTGTCTTTGACTACTTTGATACACAAGGGGACTTCACACTCCAGTCCATCAGCTGGGAGTAACTTCCTCTGACACCTCCATCTCAAAGATACAGAAAAAGCAGTCAATAAAAAAGAGTTTTGGTCTACCTAGTCTCAGAATCTGTTTCATACTGCAAGTCTACATGGGTTGGTCACCTTGCTGGAGGGGTGGAGGGAGGGCAGTAGCCAACTGTGCTTGATTACCATATGCGGGTGGGATTGTGCCAGCTTTAGCCCTTAAAGTTGTGGATGGAGAGGAAAGCCAAAAGTCTGGGAAGGTAGCAGGTAAGAAGCCCAAGGAGAGTCTGAGGAGGAAACACTAGGCCTAGATGTGACTAAAGGGGGAGAGTAGAAGAGTCCCTTAGGCAAAAAAAGTCAGTCTTGAGATCTAGACTGACACCTTACCCTGCCTAAGTAAAAACACCTAAGCACACCTGGCTGGCCTCAGATAGCCTTGACTTGCTGTACTAGGTAAACCTAGTTGGTGGATGGAGTGAGGGGAAAGTTCTCAGTTGTGCTAGCTTTAGCCTGCACCCCTCTGTAGAGGCTGGTCTAGATCTTCTATGTCTTCTTGGGACCTCTTGCTGCTGTATGGATATAGCAGTAGAAAAAGATGCCTTACTGGGTGTGGTGAAGCATGCAGTGGGCTCCTCATCCAAATTGCTTCTTCCGATAAATGCAGCAGCACAAATACTGTTGGGCCATAGCTCATGTGGCATGTGAAGGCAGTAATCTGGAAAGGTCTAGTTTTATTCTGCCCTGTGTGCCTTGCCTGGTCCATCCAGAGCTGGTAGAGGAAGCAGTGCTCATCTGGGATGTGGAATGCTAAGGATTTGTCCATTATGCTTTTGTTACCCCTTCATTAATATGAGCCTAAGCTCTTGTCAGTCTAATCTGAGGAGACTGAAGGTGATGAGGTGCGTTTGATGTTACAGCACAGTTCTCACTGGGCTGCAGGTTACCCAAGGTGTCAGCCAGCAGCTGCCACAGGGGCTCTCCCACTCTAATACTACTTTGGCAGCAATGACTGCTGCTGTTGGGCAGGCTGTGCCTGGTGGGCATAGGAAAGGTGGGAGCTGCCCTTTCTGCAGTACACAGTAGTTACCAGGTAGGCCTGGGATGGAAGGATGCAATCTTTGCATCCTCACTTCCAGGCTTGGCCATGAGCAACACAAAGCACAAACCATTTGGTGTCCTACAAGGACTTCCTGCAGGCCTGGCTGGGCCAATTCCTCCTGTTAAGCAGTTGCAGAGCAGCTGGAGCACAGGAACTTGCTCCTATGCCAGCAGCACCTCCTGGTTTTGCTCCATATCTCTTGAGGCTCTGCCAGGTCCTGAGTCTCAGGTACCCATGCAGAGGGAGACTTGGCTGCTAGGAATTGGGGAGCTACGGAAGAAGAGAGAGATGAGTTGGAGACAAGGGCTCAAGATGGGCTTTTGAGCTGGGAGGCAGGAACACTTAAGGTGCACAAGCTACGTGAGGCTCTGCAGCTGGATCTCCCTTGAAGCCCCATGTTGCCCAAAGCCAGTCTGCTCTGGATGAGCACATCCTGCTCTTTTGGGCTACATCTATAATAGTGAACGCGACATCTCACATTGCCACCCTGTGCATAGGCATGGCTGAGGGAACTCTTCCCATGGGGTGATATGGATGAGGCCATCCTTTCTGGGGATGAGAAGAGAGTTTAGCTGTATGGGAGTGAGCCACGCCAGGCTAGATGGCCTCAAGGCAAGAGACCTGGCCCAGTTTATGCAGCGGTGATGACACAGTCTCGCAAACTGGGGTACATTTGGTAGGCCAGAGAGCTGGGGATTTCCTCAACCACAGCAGGGACATGGTGCTGGTGAGGGCTCCTTCTATGTGCTACGATGATAGACGTGTAGTGGAGCTCTCGCCTTGCAGCTTCCTCTGCTGGGCTGATCTTGAAAGCTGAGCAAATGTGCTGACCTCTCCAAGCTGTACTTCAGAACAATCTCACAATGTTTCTTAACTGGGCATGGGAGTCTTTTTTTAGAAAGACTCTTCAAAGACTTTTCTGTGGAGGGTGGGGGAAGAAAGCTGAGTGTGAGCTTAACCACAAGAGGATAAAGCTTATTCAGGTCTCCTGCTAGCATGGCTGCTTCTTTAAGTGACTCACTGGTCCTGTGAAATCTGTGACTCACTGTTGTCCCGACTTTGTTATGGCTCAGCCCATTGCTAGCGAGGAGGTGAGGAGTGGCGAGGGATCCACAGCTGTATAATTTAGACATATCGAGGCTGATGGCTCCCTTCCACCCACTCCCCAGCCTTGCGCAAGGTGGAGGCTGGCATGTGAGGCCTGAAGGACCTGACAATGGAGCCAGGATCCCCGAGACAAGCATCATCCCCCCAGATGAGGAGGGTGAGCAGCCTCACAAAGAGGAAGGCATGAAGGGGAACACACTGTAACAATGATGATGGAAGACAGTGCACGCCAGCATGGGAGGTGACACACTTTTATTTCTTGACTTGACTCCAGCCAAAGGCTGGGAGATATTCCCAAGCTGGGGCGCTGCTCACTCCTTGCTTTCCCCCACAGACCCTGACGACTCTCAGAAAGCCGGAGGGATGCTGTGGCCTCCCACTGGGCCGGCCATGGCCTCCCGGGAGGGTGCCGGGGGCCAGGCCGTGCCCATCCCACTGCAGCCAGGGCGCCGGCGGTAGCTGCTGGTGAGCAGGGTGTAGAGGAAAGGGTTGACACAGCTGTTGCCATAGGCCAGGCAGGTGATGCCGAAGTTGAGGTAGGCCTGGGCAGTGCGGCTGATGCCCAGCCCCTCACCCCGGTACAGCCCAGCCAGCTGCCAGGCCCAGAAGGGGAGGAAGCAGGCCCAGTAGGCCACCACGATGGCAGAGATCCTGGAGAAGAGCCGCCGGGCGGAGGCCCTGCCAGCCACTGGCAGCCCCGGGCCCCAGGCAGAGGACTGGTATGCCCAGACCAGACGGGCATAGACGACACCCAGCACCATGCCGGGTGCCAGAACACTGGTGGCGAAGAGCACCGTCAGGTAGAGCCGGAAGGCTGCTGGTGTCCAGGTGGGGATGCAGATGCGCTTGTGGGAGCCGCCTCCCTCCCGCAGCTGGGTCATCACCATCATGGGGGCCGTAAGCAGGAGCGAGAGGAGCCAGAGGACAGCACTGGCCAGCTTGCGGTAAGCATTGCTGGCCTGCCTGGCCCACAGTGGCCTGGCCACCGCCCAGTATCTCTCCAGGCTCATGGCAGTCAGGAGGAAGATGCTGGCATGCATGGTGAGGAGGTCCAGGCTGAGCAAAAGCCTGCAGCCCACATCCCCAAAGAACCAGTCGTGGGCAAAGTAGGTGCAGACCACAAAAGGGATGGTGGAGAGGTACAGGAGGTCAGCCAGGGCAAGGTTGATCACATAGACCCCCAAGGAGCCCGCTGAGCGGCCCGCCACCCTGCCAGAGGCCACCACCACTGTGTAGATGTTCCCCACCATCCCAGTGAGGCACATGGCCAGCAGCACTGCACCCAGCGGCCCCGTGACTGGGCTGTCCCCTCCCAGTACACCGCTGCTCTCACCCCCGCCACTGCTTTCCTCTGAGAAGCTGCCACCCTTGGGATCCTCTCCAGGCCTTGCGCTCATGGGGGAAGGATCACAAGACATCTTTGCGCAAGGCAAGCAAAAGCAAGTTAGGCTGTCAGAGACCTGTTCCTTCCCTCTGCGTTCCCCCCTCACTGTATGGGACACGTCTAGCCTTAACACAAGAGGGAAGAATGGTGAGAGTTCAGCAGACATAGGGTACTCCAGAGATGTCTATTCCTCACCTCCAGCCGCCCAGTCCATTTTGCAGATCTTGTCCATCACAAGCTCCATCCGGTAGTTTTCCTTAACCACCAAAAGGCTGAGAAGGGGACAGCTCCCTCCCCTTCAAGACTGATAGGTGCAAGATAATCTCTGCCAGCCAAGAGGAAACGTCTCAGGTCTTCACCAGCTCCTCACTTGTTGCTTTTCCAGCATTCGCTGGGCCCATGGAAGCCAGCACACTCGGTGGACAAGTGGATTTCTCTTCCCAGGTCTGTGTCCTCTCTGCTCAGATACTCTGGAACCGTGGGCTCCAGCCCCTCGAACCAGCCCCTGGAGAGTTGCCTTGCCCACTACACAGAGGAATGTGTCTGACTCACAGTTTCACACACTGGTGCAAACACAGTCCCAGTTTATACTGGGCTCTTAGCCACTAGCTGAGGAGCCATGTTGGCTCCCTCCTCTTTTTTGCAGACATGCTCCTTCTTCCAGTGCCTTCCTCCACCTTCCTCCAGCTCCCTCTTCCTTCTTGTTCTTTTTTTCTTTTTCCCATTTCCCCTGACACAGTATTCCTCATTTGAAAGAGGAGATAACTAAAAGACAGAACTCATTAATGTGGCAGGGGGGGAAAGCATTGCACTGCAGCTTTAGAAGGGAAACAAGGGTCAGCCCTGAAAATGCAAGAGGCAGGGAGCTGCCACACTGCTCTCCTTGGCCCTTAGCCAAGGTGAGACGAGAGTGCCTGTCCCCCACTCCCTTCCAAGAACATCAGTAGCGCTTGAGACAACGGACACAGCCCCTGGGTTTGCAAGCAAGCCCACCAGATGCCAGGACGTCTCACATTTACTGTGCCCTGGCCCTGTTCCACCCTTGTCCCTCAGTCAGCAGCAAGCTCCTAGAGACTCAAAGGGCTGGATATTTTAGACCCACGCTTTCCTCCCTCTCCCCAAAGACCATCCTCCTCCTCTAAGCCTTCCCCCTCCCTCCCTTGAACCCTCAAGACCTGCTGCCTCACCTCAGAGCAGGGAGCCAAAGCGTGTTAGGTAGGTACCATTGCCTTCTAGCGGGGCATCACTGCATGACACCTATGCCCCCACACTTCAGTCCCCAACACTACCCTGCTCTTTCTTCGCCCACATCTGAGCCTCATTCGTCTCAGGGAACAGACACAGTGGGAGAGAATTTGCAGAGCAGAGATAGATGTGCCATTACAATATGCAGTCTACTGTTAGTTCTCAGGGGTTTTCAGGCCACTCCAGCCATGCCCTTTTGCATCCTTGTTGTATTAGCTTTGTTGTGGCTGAGTTAAATGCCTTCACTCACCTCCAGCAGCAATAACTCAGCAGGAAACAGGAGAAGGAAGCATCCCACCAGTACTGCCCTCGCTGCAGTAGGACCCAAGCACCTTCCCGAGCAATGTGATACATGCAACAGCAACAGCTTCAGTATGACCGTGCCACAGGAGTGAGTGTATTGACAGAGGGAATGTTAGAGTTCACAGATAACCTCTGGGTTACCTGTATCAGCTGTTGGCATGGTTGGGTCATGCTCTCTACTCTTCTTCCCAGAGAACTGAATGTGCAGGTTTGTTTAGATGGAGCTTGAGCTTTTTTTCAGTTGACTGCCTTATTTTCATGTTATCAGAACTGAAAGGCATTTCATTTTGGAATACAAGCTTTGCAATGGCCTTTGGTTTTCAGGACAGTCGTGCTCCAAATTGGGAGAGATCAGCAAACTGCAGTGAAAATATACTTTTGGGTGGAAAGCTCCATCATGCCATGGCAGCAGAATGAATGATGCTGCTTCTCATCCCAGAAGTTGATGCTCCCAACAGGCTGAGGTGGTGTCAGCACAGAGGCCCCCAGAGAAGCAGTAGGGGACGATGACTCTGCTCATTTGGCTCTGATGAGTAGATTCACAGTCCACATGCCCCGGGAAATGCAATAAACAGCCATGGCTCCTTGCTCTGATTATCTGCCCTTCTTTTCAAGAAAAGACCTCACACCTTAGCAGTTAGCAGCTCAGCTCATTTAGGAAGTTAAAATATATTACAATAGGATTTTTTTTTTTCATTTCTTTAGGAGCTAATTAAAATACTAGCTGCCTCATTAATTCCAGTTAGCTCCTCTTAACACACTAGATGCCTGCTCTCACACTGCCTGCATAAAACTGCAGACACATCAGATTATACAGTCATCAGCAGAACTCAGCTAGTCCTTCCAGCATGTGAAACACAGCTCTCTCAGAAGAGCTTTGATCTTTAAGATATGAATCATGGGGTGATTTAGTGGTTAGGGCTGTTACTAGAAGGACATGAACATACAGGCTTCCTACTACTGCATAAAATTGTATGTGTGTGTAATATACAATATATACACATGTAATGTGTAGGGCGGAATAAAGGTGCCAGACCTTTGACATACAGAGAATGAGGGAGCAGAGATCCATGTATTACTAATTTCAGACATCAAACCCTACGCTCTAGTAAAATCAACAGAGTCCAAAGTCTGTATCAGACACAGCATAGGCTGCTCTCTGCTGGACCCAACCTCTCTCCATTGATTTGACTACAGACTCAAATTTGACAGCTGAATTTGGCGTGAATATCCCTCACAGTATCTTCTCTAGGGTAGTACTCCACCTCCCATTGCTTTTTGCTACCTGCACACACACATTATCCACATACACAGAAGTATACACACACATTGTTTTTGAGCAGATCTCTTACCATTCTCTGTAGCAATCGGAGTAAGGTCTCCACATAAATGTGGTCTGAAGAAGCTTTCAATCCCACACACAGCAGGAGAAAACAGGCCTCACATTTGGCTGTTAGATTACATCTTTTAAGTGACCTTTCTCAATTACAGCTTTAACTGATCAAATATCTAGATGTTTCACATCTCTGTCGCCAGCAGAGAAGCCATTTCTTGTCTCGTCTAGTCCAGCAGCCCCTGCAACCCGCTGGGGAGTAGCTCCAGGCAGGCAGCTGTTTTCTTGCATAAGGTAGGTGGCTGTCTGCAGTTTCATGCAGGAGTGACACTAGGTCCCATGTCCAACATAGCAAGTGCCAAGTTTTCAAGGCCCAATTGACAGCCAAGGCCTGCCAGCATCCAGTCAGATCACAGCAATACAACAGTGACAGGCTGCACTGAGGATTCAGACTCGCAAAGTCTTGTGCTTGAAAGGAGGCAGCTTAATCTGGCCCCCAGAACAAAGTGGACCGTCTACGGTGAAAAAAAGTGCTTCAAAGGGTGCTTCAAGAGCACTGTGTTTCTCTGATGTCAATCTCCTCTCCTCTCCTGACAGCCCAACCAACAGGACCAGGTAGAGTCGAGTCATAGCAAGGTTCCCACATGGCTTCCTAGGATTTAAACTTGAAGTAGGCTTCAACTGTAGTGAAGAAATAAGGTGGTGCATTAGGGCAATACCTTGAACCAGAGTGGCAGGAGGGGAAAGAAAGAGGATCCAGGCACTTACTTGCATATTCCTGTGGTGTCATGGCCTGGTTGATGATGCTAGTGAAGGCTGCGATCCAGTCCAGCTGGTCAGTCTCCGTCTCACAAGTGAAGAGGTATTCCCGGTCAGGGGTGACAATGGTGAGGCCATAGTGCCAAGAGAAGTTGCCCTGTGTCCCCGAAGGCAATCCCTTCTGGACACTATAGCCATTCTCTCTGCTGCCCACAAACACCTCACCCTTAGCAAATGCATCCTGCACATCAGGAGGGAAAAAGAGGGATTTACAGAATCCCAGAAGAATCAGGGAATAATAGCAGTGCAGCTAAGGCAGGAGGAGAGTGGGTGAGGACCAAGCATGCAGCAGCAAAAAAGATTTGAAGGTGGTCACGGGATTCAGAAGAGCAAAGAGGCTATGCTCAAAGGCAGTGGCGGAAGGGAAAATTTAAGCGCGTAGATCTCAAGAGGTCTGAGAGAGGAACTGCTGCTCCTGTCTCTCCATGTCACGCCCCATGTCACTCTCCTCCCCATCACCACCTTTACACTGCTGCCCTCCCTGCTCGCATTGTCTGCGGGCAGTAAAACAAACACAGAAAGCATGGGATGAACTAAGTGGGATGGAAAGGGGAAGACCTAGAGTCCATTCAGAGCAGCTGGGAAACCTGCAAGCCTCCCTTACTGCAGAGCAAGAACTCTGGCTGCACTTTGACCCGGCCCTCAGCACTGTTGCCCGCAGCTGCCAGAGGTCAGATCTCCCTCTCACCAAAGGGTCCTTGAAGTACATGAGCCTGCGGTGATCCAGCGTGAACCAGCGCTTCTTAAAAGCCTCTCTCTGCTGTGAAGGGAAGAAGTGACATATGTTAGGGGACAGTGCCCTCTGCCGTGAGACGTGCGAATGGATACCCAAAATTCATCCCCACCACTTGAACCAAGCCCCTGCCTTAACAGCAACCTCCTCCTCACCCTTTCTGAGCTGATGAGAGTGGGGATCAGTATCGCGTTTTTCAGTCCCAACTGCTGTCCCCAACTCTTGGACTTCTGTGAAGGACCCCAGAGTTGAGACAGGAGAAATCTAGACGCTAAATACCTGTAAGGTCACGCACACACAGACACATGCAGAGAGATCTGTTGTTCTGGGAGAAAGCAGGGACTCTGGCTTCATCTACTTTCACATGTGTCCTTCCCCTTCCTTTCATTCTCCCCTCCCTTGGTGCACACACACTGTTCCCACGGGTGTCTAAAGAGTTGGGGGGAATGGGGAAACAGCAGGAGAAAAACATTGAAGTAGAGAAGGTCAGTGGCTCTCTGTGAGGTCCCTGATAGATTTTTTTTCTCCCATAGCAGCTCACCTTTGGACCAGTCTTCTCCATGTATCCCTCCTTCAGGAAGTTTCTTGTCAGCCGATTTTTAATCTGACAAAAAGGCAAGAGTAACATTCACTTAGCCATGTTTCTTTGCTATTTGCTTTCACTCCTGACCCTTCCTTCTATTCCCCCAAGTTCAGTTGCCTTTTAAATTCATGTTTGCAGAACTGCCTAGCCAGGAGTCACTTCTGTCTCCTAAGTGCCCAGAAACAGCAGAGAGCAGTTGTTCTCTGGCCATCACCCCTTTTATACACTTTTTCATCCCTCTATCTAAACACTGCAATTTCCACTTCTGTACCTGGGGATCTAATACTAGCTAACGGGCTCTTTTATCACATAACCATGTACCAGCAGGAGACCCAGCACTGCGCTCTAGTGCTGCCTTACCTCGTTATCGCTGGCAATGGGAAACGCTACCTTCAGATAATGGAACTGCACAGAGCGAATGGCATTGAACCAGTCCACTACCTCCTGAGAACAGAAAAGGACAGGACAGCAAGCTTAGCCAGAGCAAGTGAGCCATTTGAATTCACCCAGCTGCACCCAACCCTATGTTAACTACAAACACAGCCAGGTCTCCCTCCCCAGCACCTACAGCACCTCCTTCACATATACACAGCCAGCACAGCTGCCCCATTCCCCGCATGCCCAGGCAGCACATCTGCACATCTTCTACGGCAGCTCCTCCCACACAAACCAACTCAACCAGTGCTCCTGCCCTGCTCCCTGCAGCAAAACTCACAGACGCACAAACACAGAGCCAGAACCCCCACCCTGTTACCTACAGCAACTCACACATGCACACCCTGTCCTAGCCATGCTTCAGACTATTTAATAGCAGCAGTTTCTCAAACCACCTCAATTGCTTTGCAGTGTTTGATGCTAAAACAAGATACCTTTCCACTTTCATGGTAGACAAATATATTCCGGGTCTTGTTGTCTTTGAGATAAGTGATCTGCAGGCCATTGGGGTTCCCAATCTTCACTGGCTGGAACGTAGCATTGATGACATCTATTTTAACATTGATTTTGGGTTCTTTGGCCTGAGAACAGAATGGCATCGGTCATGCATGAGCAATCCTAGTGGGAAAGAGACCTGAGCTGACTTAATGGGGTAAGGCAGGGTCAGAGAGTGTTAAAAGGTAATAACTGCTCCTTCGCAGCAAAACTGTTGTACGACACACTCTCTTCACTGTGTAGCATGCTCAAGCCCAAACCTTGATCCAGCCCCTCCAATTTAGATTTGAGCTGTGGCTACTATGGAACTGCCAGTGATACACTAACAGTGCATCTGACTTCACAGCTGAGCCAGTCTAAAGGCTAACTGACCCCAAAAGGAAAGACCCCACTACTGCTCGTCCCTAACCCAAGCCGTTCCCTCCCTTGCAACAGTGTATTACCACTTGCCCCATTCATTTCAGGGAGATGAACTAGCAGAAGAGTAGCCCTCCTTAAAACAGAGCAAACAACAGGTTTTTGCCAACTTGGCTTACAGTGGGGTGAGGCCGTTTCCAGAGATGGTGCAGGATTAGACAGCTGGGCAAACAGTTAGGGGTGAAGTGAAAGATCAGCCCTTTTATCAGCAGTGAGGGGAGAGTGTAGGGAAGCACAAAGGGAGGACGTGGAAAATGTCACCCTGAGAGTACAAAGGGGACCACTCTCCTCAGTGACATGTTTCTGTTATCATCCTTGGCCTGGGATCAGCAAGGCAACCACAGAAACATGCGTAGGAAGTAGAAACGTCTCCGTGACCCTGCTGCCCTGGGTGGAGTATGCACTGAGGTGGGAGTTGACCACCATACTCACATCCTGCTTGGTGAAATACTTCAGACACCCCTCTCTCTCAGACAAGAGGAACTTGCGGGGTAGGAACTGCCCGTTGTCTCGGCCTCGCTTCCATAGGATGCCTTCCTTCACTCCTAGGAGCAGAAAGGCCACTTTTAGGACCATTGCCCCACAGGCACGGTAGGCATTAGAGAGCTGTGTGCAGCCTGGGGTCCCAGCCACACCTCTGGGATAAAGCACGTGATTGATAGACTATTGCTGAGAACAAACACCTGAGAAGGAGAGGTCTCACCTCTGACTTACAGCTGAAGATGGTGGTGTTCCTGGGTTTGCAGCCCAGACAAATAGTCACCAAAAGACATTCCCAGAAGCTTCCCACCTCCTAGTCCAGCTCCCACTACTGCCTCTGACAGTGTGAGAGCCGTCTCTCCGGTGAACATCAGAGTCCTGGCCCACAGACCCTTGCATGGGACCAGAACTCTTCCCACTTGATTCTGCCAGCCCTTGGGCTCCAGTATCTTGTGTCACAGCACCAGAAATGACATTTCAAAGACAACTGCTGTGGTTGCAGGGGGTGGCATGCAGCAAGACAGAAATTCCTTACTGCAGAGGTCTGGCTCCACCAGGACAGCAAATACCTTTGAAAAATGCCAGCTAGTAATACCAAGCTTAGAAGCAACCCATGGCAGTGCTAACCCACACTGCCCACAATTTAAACTCCCCCAAAACAATGCCTTGTAAGCATCAGCTGGTTTCTCAGGAGTCCATGTGGAATTTGCAACTGACACTATGAGCTTTCTCCTTACAGTGCTCAAAAGCTTCCAAGCAAAGGCAACAGGCGTGCTATTTTGATGCTGTGCTGTGCTCTTACCATCAGAATATGGCAGCTGTTTTCCTGGCTTGGTGAACTCTTTGCGTTCATATTTGGCCCGTATCCACTGTTCTCTCAGCACTCTGGGGAGAGAGGTGACAGGTAGCTCAGAAACAAACTAGAGGAACCCAGAACCGCCCTTCCCCCTTTTCTTCCGTATACAGCAACTTACTGGCAGTCATTGTAGGTTGGCTGGTAATAGTAAATAGGGATGTGAGCTTCGTATGTGGCTTTAGCCACAGCATTCCCATGCTTGGCCAGAAACTGCAGAGTTAGACAGAGAGTTAGTGCCTTCCCTTTGATGCAGACTCATGTTAGGCTTTTTCTTTCCTGACCCACTACAGGGCTAGATGCACATTGAGCTCTAATGGAGTGTTCTCTTTTGTGTCCATTGCAACATCCCAGCAAAGTCTGGCTACAGAAAGGTGGGTCTCAAAGATCTTGACTACTCTCAGAAGTTACACTAGTTGCACCTGAATCAACAGAATGCCATAAATGTCACTTCCGTAGGCCTGGGTCCATACACATTCAGTGGATTTGCTGCCATGCCATACATCTCTGCGGAGACCAAGTTCAATGACAGCTCTGCAATGCCATCTGGGAGGACATTCCAAAACTCTTTGCTCCTCTCCAAAAAGCAGCCAGATACAGGTTATTTTCTTTGGATGTCCGGAAAATTTTTTAAGTCCCCTGAAGATTAATGTGTTGGGGAGCGTGTAACGGGGAGAAGTCAAGCTCCCATAAATGCCATTTTTCTCAAGAGATCACATTATATCTGGAAACTCTTCTCAAAGCATGGAATTGCCCAAGATTTTCCCCTTGGACTGCTGAAACCAAAAGGAGACATTGAGGCCAGATGGTGCTGGTGAGTGGGAAATGAGTGATCTGGAGCGACAAAGATTCTGAGCCTTGGCAAGATACATTGCAAGAGCTCTGTATTTGCCATAAAGTAACAGGACATGGGGAGACACATAAGGCAAGTGTATCAACCTTCTCCCAGTGGGTTATGGGGAGTTATCGCTGCTTAAGCATCCAGAGCATGGGTAGCAAAGGGACTATGTAACAGATTAAATCTCCAACTCTGTGAGGCCAAAGGGCTGATTTTCCCAGGACATGTTAGTGTATGGCCTAGACCCAACTCACCTGACATACTAGTGGGGATAAAGATCTCACCTGCACCTGAGCATCGTCCCAGTGGTCCATCTTCAGCGATTTGACTTTGCTGATGCTAGGTATGTTGCGGTGAATTCCTGAGCAGCTGAGACATATAAAGACACCCAAAGTAGAGGATGCCCAATCAGGATCTAAGGGTATAAAAAAGGGTATAACTAGAGGTGTTATATTCCCCTGGAAGATATGCCTCAACTGAGAACATAGTCCAGAGAAACAGAGAGCTCGGTGACCACAGTTTCACCTGAGCTGATTAATTAACACCCAAGGTACAGGCAGGAAAAAGCATAGCTGTAAGACCCTCACTCCCCCACCTTCAGCCACTTCATCTGAATCTGTGTTGACCTGAACCTTGAAAAACTGTGAAGTGCTCTGCAAACTCCCTTTGCATAAAGGGTCACCCCAGATGAAACTGAAACCACCTCTGGGAAAAGACACTAGGAGCTGTTTAGTCCAACATAACAAACCCCCAACAGTATTTAGCTCAGGAAGTGGAAAGCAGCCTCGAATCCAAAATTCTCCAGGGCAAATCTAAGAAGGTAGAATGGTACTAATTAGCCCAGTCTTAATTTGGCTTGGGTGGTACACTCCCCATGCCCCTTTTGGGAGTAGTGTGATGGGGGTTTTTAGCAGCGCCTGTAGGACTTCAAACTGGATACCCTTTCAAGAGGGCAAGCCCTTCAGTAAAAGAAATCTCTGAGGTGCCTGTGGCAGGTTGTCAGTTCATAGCTGAGTCACGGAGGAGACAATGCCCTCCTGAATCATGCCTTCTTTCTGGAGCAGTTAGGATTTCACCAGGAGCTTTCATGTCAGGTCCTGACTGGGCATGACCTTGATTTGTATTTGAGATCTGACACAGCTACAACCCACAGTGCTGCACATACATCACCCCTGCTCATCTGGCACTACTGCCTCCCTGTCCTTCTTCCCACCAGCACTGTGGCAGCATCTCCTTCCTCCTGCCTTGCCAACTCACCTGCAGGGAGGGGAAGCAAATATCCAGAGAGTAATGCCTCTCTTCCCTCTCTGCCCCAGGCTCCTGCGCAGTCAGACAGCAGGCACCAAACTCCTGCTAGAGACCAGCCCCAGCTCCCTGCTTCTGACTCTTCCTCCAGCAGCCCTCAGGGACTCACCTGGCTTCCCACAGTCTGCACACAAAGAGTTTTCCGCTCTTCTCCACACCTCCTTCAGGGCCTTCATGCTCCTCTCGTTGCCTCCAGCCATCACGTCCAAACGCTATCCCTCTGGGCAGGGCAGGGCCAGGAGAGCAGCTGCCTGCACCTTCTGCACCTGTGGGCCAACCTTCTGGGTTGCCCAAGGGAGAAAGAGCCACCAGAGAGCCAGAAGCTCTTGCAGATGGAGGAAAAACAGGAAGGCAGAAGAAGCCGTAAGGTTAATGGAAGGAGTGTGGAGGCCTGATGGAGCACCTGAGCCGACTGAGCGCAGGCAGGGACGAAGAGGCTGGAGGCTGAAGTGCACCCAGACTGTGAGTGAGGAGGAGGAGGAGACCTGCCCCATGGGCGTGGAGGGAAGTGCAGCAATTAACCACAGAACTGGTTTTTCCGCATTTCTGCTGGTCAAAGGACAGGCCAGGAAAAGAGCGCAAGCAGCAAGAGAGCTGATAAAGGCGAGGCGGCTGTGGATGAGTGGCCGCCAGGCAGTGTCAGGACTCGTCACGCTCTGTGGGCTGGGGGGGGTTGGCTTTGGCTGCCCCCGCAGCGCTTCAGGAGCTTCCACCAAAGTCAGCTGGCCACCACACAAGCATTACACCCACCCACTTTTAGGGTGAGGACCGGAGGGCAAAAAAGGTTCAAGAGTTCAGCCAAAGTCATTCAAGCCAGCAGCCAAGAACACGGCAGTCCTGATGCCCCCACCTAACTCATGCCGGTACCTCTCTTCACCATCGATGACAGAAACCACGGCTGTTCAGCCAGGTCCTGCATCTTGGAGACTTCATGTCAGAGCAGAGACCTGTGCCTGCCTTCCCCAGCTAAGAGCAGCACAGGTGCCATTAACACCTGGCAATGACGACAGCTTGAAATAAACTCTCAGACCTTTATTAAAGAGATGCAGACATAAAATACTCGGAGGAGCAGTAGAGCAGGTCTCGGGGCGAGAGATCGGGCATTATGCTGGCCACACAAGCCAGTGCCGTAAGAGCCTTTTGCCAGGAGAGAGCTGAAGAGGAGCGGCAGCTGGAGGCACCCAACCGTGAAGGAGCCCCCTGCCCGCCCCAGGATGGACGCCAGGGCTGATGGCTGACACCTGCAATGTCCAGGACAGCAGCTGTCCTCTCCTGCCCCCAGCGTGGGGGGAAAAGTACACCAGGAACGGGTGAAAGGACAGAGACAGGTCCCACACACCGGTGGGACGAGAAGACCCCATGCTGGCCCCACTCTTCTGCACACCATCCCGCAGCCAAGGCAGTGGCCCTGACGTGCCCTCCCTCCCACTCGCCCCACAGCCCACCGCCGGTGATGCTCGGGGTCCCTCCCACACCCTGGGGCCGCTCCACCCTCAGCCCAACAGCGGCTCAGCTGACGAAGGCCGCCCACTTGGAACCTCGTGAGGAAACCGGCCCCTCCACCCGCTTCAGCCCGCCAGACGCGGCCGCACAAAATGGCGGGCGGGGCCAAGGGGCCGGCCCGTACGGCCGGGCGGCAGCGGAAGGGGCGGGCGGCGGAGGCCGTGGCGGTAGCAGCGTGGTGCTGACATGGGCCGCAAGAAGAAGAAGACGAAAGGTCCGAGCGGCCGTGAGGGGCGGCTGGTGGTGACTTTCGACGAAGAGAGGCGGAGGTGAGGCCGGGCAGGCCCCGGGGAAGGACAGAGGGAGGCATCCCCTGGTCAGGGGGTCGCTAAAAGCTGAGGGGGGGGTGTTGTGTGTTGCTGGCGGCAGGGAGTACCTGACCGGCTTCCACAAGCGAAAGGTGGAGCGGAGGAAGGCGGCGCTGGAGGAGATCAAGCGAAAGCTGAAGGAGGAGCAGAGGAAGATGAAGGAGGAGGTACCCACACGTCCCCGCCCGGCCCTCTGTGGGAGAAGGGTGTCCCGTCCCCCCCGCTCCCCCGCCATGGCGGGCTAGGAGCGGGGCAGGCCGCGGGGACCAGGCCGCGGGGACCAGGCCGCGGGGCAGGAGGGGTCTTCGGGCTTCCCTTGCCCGGCTTGCAGGGGGACGGGGCCGTCCCGGGCGGAGGGCGGGCGGCTGGAGCGGCAGAGGCGCTGCAGTGATCTGTTTCCGTCCCTCAGCGGCACCAGGAGTACCTGAAGATGCTGAACGAGAGGGAGCAGGCGCTCGGTACGTGCTGGCTGGTCGCAGACACTGGGCAGCGTGAGGGGCGGGAGGTGGGCGCCCGTGGTCCGACACCCTTAGCTGGGTTGGTAAGAGCTGGAGCAGGGGCGCTCGCACACAGTCCCACAATGTCAGCTCCTCGCTTATCTCATGTCCTCCTGAGAAGCTGGGCAGCAGTCTGAGCAGTGACCCCCGCAGCCCTCTGGCCCTGGTGGGGCAGGGGTCAGGTGGGTTGTACAGAAAGGAACAAGCAGGAGGATATCTCCAAGGTGTTACCAGGTCCCTACTGCTAGGCGAAGGAGCTTGCCCTTCACACTTGTAGTGCTGGTGTTCAAGCCCCTCCGCCCTTTAACCCTGCACGAAAAGGCTGGGTCCTCCCCCTCAGCCTGGCACTGCAGGAACAACTGAGCGTATCTTGGGAAAAGCTGGGCGCTTTGCAATGCAGGATTTCTTGTCTCCCCAGATGAGGCTGATGAACTGGAGCACTTGGTGACGTCACGGACAGAGTCTGTGAACATCGACCACCCAAACCACATTGTTACAGTGACCACCATCAGTGACCTGGACCTCTCCGGAGCACGCCAGCTGGGACTGACCACACCTGTGGTAAAGCCTCTTGCTGCTTCTCTGATTGTATCAGCTGTAAACATTCTTAGGGCTGGCTAGGTAGGCCTGGTACTCCCTGAATATGCCCAAAGACATGCAGCTGTCTAGGAGCAGGGATGAAAAGGGAAACTCATAACTTTTGCATTCCTCTACGACTTATGTTGGGCCTCTAAAAAGGAAGAAACATCTTATGTAAACAGCTCTCTAAACCTCCCTGGAATCCTTTGCTAGTCCCAGCTGACCTTGTTTAAGTGAAAGGTGCCATAGGGCTGGATGGGGAGAATGTAGTATTTTAAAAGCAGATGCAACACAAGCAGCAAGATTTCAGACTTTGCTGCATGGACTGTCTTCAACTTGTTCCTGTGTCCTGTCCAGGAAAAATTACTATTAGCATGAGGAGGGATTTTTCTCTCCATGATTCTGTGCTTGGACCACAGATAAGGAAACCACTCGGTTCTGGTTGTAGTTGGTTTTATTCTCGAAACATATTGTAACAGATCTCTTACTTGTTTCATAGAGATTTTCAAGCACTGGATGACTTGATCCTTTTGATCTTCATGACTTATGGCTGGATTTGAGCTCCTTGAAGAAGTGTCTGTGTTTGGCAGTTAACCTTTTACATTTGTACGGTCATCTTCTAATCTGAAAAGCCACTTAAAGAGGTTTTAATAGTAACTTAAGAAAAAAGCTGAAACCTTTAATTCATACTTCAGGCTTCAGTTGCATGGCCATTAAGATCATCCTGAAGTTTTTGGATCTTAGGGTGTATTACTGTAGGAATTCTCACTGGATGCCCCTTTCTGAGGGGCTGCGATAAGAAACCTTGAGATTTGGACAGCAAGGGATGTGGGGAATTAAAAAAGATTTAATCCATGACTAGATGATTCACAAAACAGGGTGAAATCAAGAAGGCAGCAGAAACACTGGAATCACAAATCTGCCTGCTTTAATGTGTCTATAGGGATTTTTTTTCTCTTTTGCTCCATTTTTAAGGGAAAAAGTGATGGATCAGAAGAAGAGAAGGGGGAAGAGGTGGTGAACAAGCCTGTAAGAACAATGCCCAAGAAGTCCAGAAACCCCTTCCTGTCTGAAAAGTATGTATAAATTCATTCAACTCTTTGCTGCTAGGCTCTGGAAGCTGATCAGGAGGATCTTGTGTTCCCAGATCAGCCGTGTGGTTGCAGGGAGGGGATGCTGTGCTGCCTGGGTGCCGGTGGGCAGGAGCCAGCAGAGGGCACTGGCAGAGCACGAGGCTGCCCTGAATGCTCAATTCTCATCACATTGATCCCTGGTGACAGCTGGAGGAGGAGGATGTGGTGCAGGGCGGGCTTTGTCCTGAACTTTTTGCTTAGTCCTCCTTCTCGACAGCTATTGCAGGATGTGGAGTTTGTCTCTAGGATGAAGGTCAAAAGACCCTAAAGCTTAAAACTTTGGCATTCTCCACATTTTTCAGTATCCTGGATTTACAGCTGCTTTGAGGATACAGATACTTACTTAACTCTGTGGTGGCTGGACAGCCCACTGCTCAGAAAATTCATTTTGGTTGTTACTGCACATTGTAGACTTGCAAGCTTTCTGCCCTGTCAGGATGATGCCCAGCACAGTGGAGTTCCCCTGGGGCTTGCTGTGGCTGGCATCCATTCCTGCTGGGCCACACAGGACTCTCCTGCTATTGTTGTGGTGTCGCCTTGTTCCTGCAGACTTTGGTCCCCAAACATTTCTCTCTTCCTGCCCTGCACAGGATCTCTTCTCTTACTGCCACGCTGCACATGCATAGCCGGAAAAAGACGAAAGGAAAGCGACCCCAGCGTGGGCAAGGCTCACGCAAGAAAATCCAGAAATCCAGCACAGGGCGAACCACTAAGACTCAGCGACGGAGGCTGACGGGCAAAATGGGCCGTGACCAAGATTAACAGAGAAAACTAGTGCTTGGACCAGCAGCTGGGATAGCACTCCACATCTGGCCTGCTGCTCTTTGGGACTTCTTCATTGTGGGCAAGGGCCTTGTTTACTTGAGTCTCTGACCACCAGTGAGCCCGGTTCAGCCTTTCTCTCACCTCCTGAGCACTGGCGAGGATCACTAGATGCTGTACCCACTTATTTCTGCAGTGATCTCCAGCTAAGTGTCTGGGTGCCATGGAGTCTCTAAAAACTTCTGCTGGGGGTCAGATTCTCTATTTTGCATAACCCTTCTGTTCTTGGGCCTCTCCTTCCAGAGCTGATACTTGGCTTTATCAAAGGAGAGGAGCTGGGGCTGAGTGGAACAGGCATGTTGTCAGGGCAATTTATGTGACTAGGAAGAGCTCTGCATCCGCTCGTGCATCAGTGCCCAGGCATTTCTGCTGTGCGGTAAATCTTTTCTATGGAGACATGGTGTCATTCTGTCTCATGTGTTTCTTCTCCAGTGCCACACCTGAAAGCAGGGGTGCTTTTTGTTTGGTACTTGTTGCAGGTGAAATTTGGTAACTTTGTGAATAAATCTTTATGAAGTCATTTTGCTAAGAAAAAAACATTTGTGACTTATTTGAAGTGTAACAGCAACTGTCCTAACGCCAGTACCAGCTGAGAAGAGGAGAGATGGTTCCTGCTGCTTAAAGAATATTGAAATCTGCTACTGCTTAGGAAAGGGAATAGCCGAGAGCTATTTCTGTGGTAACACAGAACGAGCCAGAGCAGGAATGGCTCATTCCATTGTCTGCTGAATGTGACGATCTCAATTGCGATAGCTCAGAAGGGAGTATGAAATGCCCTTGTGCCCCTGCTGTATGTGTGTGGCCCTCTCTGGGATGGAAGCGGCAGAGGCTGCCCTTTACCTCAGGACTGCTGCAGTCATCAGCAGTTGATTGCATTTCTTCTTGGTACCTCAGTATGTTTTTTAGCATGGATGCCTTCAGCGGGGAGGGGTGTGGAGGGGAAGGTTTGCATGGTTGAGGAACACTGGTGGCAAAACTGGGAGTGAATCCTCTGAGGAGGAGAGAGCCTAGGCAGTATGCTGGCCTCTGTCCTCCAGTATCTGTAGGAGATGGTGGCTATTCTGCCTCTGGCAGCCAGGCCCCCTCCCTTGCTGCATGTGTACTAGTGAGGAAATGACAAAGAGAGAAAAGGCCTGTGTGGCCAAAATCCACACCAGAAAATTGGCAACCCGGCAATGGGCAAGTATGTAGATTCCCTCATGCCAGAAATGGGAGGGGGAAGAGTAAACCAGTGCTTGAGGCTTCATGGAGGAACATCAGAGCAATGCTGATGGCCACCAGCTGCTAAAGCTAAGGGCACCAGCCTGATGTGTATCTCATCGTTTCTTGGAGCATGCGCGTGCAAACACACAGGAATTCCTCAGAGTGGGTTGGGGAGGAGTGTCTGATCTCAACACTGTGAACAGCTAAGCAATTTCTGCTAGTATATGTTCCTCTGGAGGGAGCTGTGCAACACATGCTTGTGGTGTGGAATGGGGTCCTTTTTGCACCTCCCTTTCTCCTCCAGAGAAGGTAAATGGCAGGGAAGTGGATACTGTTATCCCATGTGCCACCAGTGCCTGGGGTGCTTGGACTCGGAGTCCCATCCTGAGCTGAGGCTTGGCACTCTTAGACACTAATTCTGAATAACCCTGGTCATATCATGAAAGCACAGCGTGTGTGGCTTCCTCACCTCCAAAACAGCTGTGGTGATCTTCTCTTACTCTGCCTTAAAGGCCACTCCAGAAAGCTCACAGGGTTTAATGTGTGACCTTGCCCATCTTCCCATCTCCCCACAGGGTGTGGGGTGTTTCAGAGCTGCAGAAACACAACTTGGGGACAAGGCCAAAAGTCGGGTGCATCCAAGTGTCCTAGTGGTGCCATGTGCGGGGCACAAAGCGTTTCTTGTTCTGCTTTGGGAGTTACGTGCTCTAGAGCCATTCTATAGTGGTTGGGTTCAAGGGGGGTGTAGGAGGGAGGGAAGTTCTGTTTGAAGTGGTGCGCCACACCAAGGCGACTGTGGCTCAAAGCTGGAGGACAGTGTGTGACACCCTTGGTCTGGGTCATACAGCAGCTTTCCCTTCTCTCTGGGACATAGAGGCTTGCAGAGTGACTGTGGGCAGAAGGTGACTTGCATTTTGCCCCAAGCCCCGGGAGTTTGCTGTGGAGCTGGAATGGCTGCTGTTAAGGAAATCTATAGTTCGTGTGTTTGTGAAATCTGCTGAAAGTGTGGAGTGTGAACTGTGGGTTGGGCTGCTTTCTGCAGCCTGTAGACACCCTGGCATTGTAGTTTGGACAGCGCTGGATTACCTCTTTATAATCCCGCTGGGATGTTGGGAGTGACCTCAATAGCTCTTCAGTGTTTGTTATTTTGCTGCTATGTGATTTAGAAGAATCTCTTTTTTAGTTTCTTTCCCTGGCCCTAATAACTTCTAAGCCTTTCTCAAGTGTCAGCTGAAATCTCCAACGGCCTCTGCCATGCTCTAAAAACTTCCAGTTCCTGCTGGAAGTTGTGTTTCCACATTAAAAAAAGAAAAAAAAAGCATGTGGAGAAAAGCTGAGAACAGAGCTGTTAAACCCTATAGGGCGTTAACCATCAGGACTGTTCGCTGAGCTATTGATTTCTCCATTTGATCGATTAAAGCTTTATTTTGTAATGTAAATTACTGACTCAGCCCTAGCCTGCTGTCTTTGTTATGCACAGAGCGTGCCGTCGGGCTGCCCCAGGATACATTGGATCAAGGATAGGAGCTCCCAGACGCAAGTTAGCGCGTTAAGCATTTGCTGGACGCATCACGGTTCATACCAGGCTGTGTCTTAACATTTTTCTTGTTTGCTGCTTCCCCTTATTTTCAAGACGGATTTGAGCATTTTTGTTGTTCCCACCCCTCCAGCTGCTCACAAACAAGTTCCAGCTGTTCAGGAGGAAGCCGCTTCTGAATATAAGGTACCTGCAAAAATCAACGTGCTAGTGCAGCCGCTGCTCCGAAAAGGAAAAGCGGAGACCAGCCGCTCCCCGCGTGCTTCCCCTTCCACGGCCTGCCCACGGGCTTTTCACGCTTGGCTCTGCAGCTAGGCCACCTCGGGCACCTGCGCCTCACTCGTGCTTGCGCCCGCGGGCTCGCAGGGAGAGATGCAGGGCTTTTGACATGGGCTGCCACGCTGGGGTTTCCATGCACGGTGGCTTTGGCTGGCTAGACTGCGATTCCGCACACATGCGCGCACAGAAATATAACTGGGATTAGAGAGGATCAAAACCAGACCAGGAGCCAAAAAGGTCAGACGCTTGGGGGAAAATAGGAGCGCGGTGCAAAGGAGGCATAGCTGCAGCGTGTGCGTGGGCTGTGTGATAATCAGTGAACTGTATTTATTGCTCTGAAGTAACATATCAAGCTCGAGGCTGTACCCAGTACGGTCCCACTGCAGCTCCCAGCATTGTCTTCCAGAAATAAACTGAGTGAAAAAGTTACTGGGAGACTGACAAGAACTTTTGGGGACTAACGGAGCTGAATAACTGGGGTTGCCCGGGAAAGACGGGTTTGAAGAGCGGATTGCGAACTGCCTTCAATGGCTAAACAAAAAGTGAAATTAAACTTCTTTTAACATTCACCAGGAGCGGGAAGAGAAGGAAGTTGAGCTGTAGCAGGAGCAATGGAGGACAGATGTTAAGCACGCTTCACTAGGAATAGCGAGGCTCAGGAAGGGCTTGTGCTTGGTAGGTAAAGCCCAGGTGAGACAAACCTCTCTGGGGAGTGCTGTGGGTAGGGATGACCTTCCGCTGGAGCTGTGCTAGGGACACGGTGACATTGGGCTGTCTCAGTGCTTGCAGATTGAGTCTACTGCTTTGGCACGTTGTTTAGGGTTCAAGCTAATTCCTGGGATGATGCCTGCGGGGGAGCGCTGGGGCAGACCCTCAGCAGGCGGTGAGGAGGTCCCGGGGAGGAAGGGCAGGGAAGAGGCTGAGGGAAGAGGGGGCAAGGCGGGGGGATGAGCCGCTGGCCCCTCCCCAGGCCCGGCCTGCCCCCAGCACCGGGGCCGCCAAGCCCGGCCCGGCCGGGTCGATCGCCCGCCGGCTGACACTGGCACGTGGGTGCCGTAGCCCCGCGCCCCCGCCAGCCACTCAGAGGGAGATATTCAAATCACTGCTCGGTGACAACCAATGAGAGGGGAAGGGGCGGGGGCTCGCTCCCCGCAGTTCCCACGGCGAGCTTCATTGAGGGGGGAGTTCGGCGGGCGGCGAGGTGCTGGGAGCCATAGGGAAGCTGAGGTACGGGGGGTACTGGGAGGCACTGGGAGCACTGGGCATGGCTGGCTGCATACATGCGTGCATGCATGTCAGAGGCCCTGGGGATCACAACATTATCCTGGCAGTAGGCCCCGAAGGATGTGGGGAACAATGATTTTCCCATCAGGCAGTGGGGTGCCATGGGCTCCAGCCACGGGTGACACTCTGTGGGCAGGAGTGGGCAGCAATGTTGGGGTGTTTTGTGCTGCACCCCTGGCAGGTGAGTGCTTAGGCTCTTGTCTGGCTGTTGGTGTGAACGAGTCAAGAAAATAAGCCCCAATGTGAGGATGGAGGCTGTAAGGTTGGCAGTAGTGCAGCTTGCTGTATTGCAAATGAGTGCACTGACAAACAAAAATTGTAGCTTGGTTTTGGCGTTGACCCCTGGTTGTTTTGGGCATCAGCCATAGTCCTGATCAGCTGCTGTGACTCAAGTGTCCATGTTCAGGGGAGCAGTGGCATGTTCACATCAGGGATGCTGGACTCATCCCACAGTGATTTCCTGTCCTTCTATTGGTGCCTCCTCCGGACAAATTAAGTGGAGCCCTCCCAGCACAGATCACATCCTCAAATCCAAGGATTAGCTTTCAAACCCTGCAGGACAGAGGAGGTGATGGTGGGCAGAACCCATGCAGAAAGCCAGGACAGAAGAGTGGAGCCCAGCTGTTGTGTTACCAATGCTTGTCCTTCACAGTTTTGCAGTCGACTCTCCCACAGGTCTCAGAAATTTTAGTGAGATCAACAAGTTTAGGAAAACTTTGGATGAGTTTACAGATTTCCTAAGCTGCTTATAGCTTTATAAGCAACATAGTCAGGAAGAAAGGTTTCCTTTTTGTGCCTTTTAAGAGAGCTTGAAGGAAGAAAACTTCCATCAAACAAATAGCAGGACGTGACCATCATTCCCTCTGTTCACAGGGACTCCCAAATTGGGGGATGTCAGCAGTCATTTGAGAGTGCAGTGCAGTGCAGTGCCCCCTTCTAAAAGAGGTCCCTGTCAGGGCGTACCCTTTGATTATCTATAATTATATGGATCATACTGGTGGCCTTGCACCTGGATGCCCTTTGATTCCAGTATTGCCAGCTGAGAGCAGCAAACTTCAGTCTGAATAACATTCCTGCTTCCACAGGAGCCCGAGGCTGAGGAACCAAAAGCTCTGGTCTTCTGCTGCTGTTCCTTCCTCCTTTTCCTCCTGGCTGTCCTCTGCTCGCAGCCCATCAGCCAAAGATCTTCATCCCTGCTATGGACAATGTCTGGTTCAGTAGATGACATGCCCTGCATGAACTTTGAAGCGAACATATTTGCAAAGAGTCTGTGCCAGCACTGTTTCCGAGCTGCAGGGGCTCACCAGCATGCTGTCCAGGTGAGCTCCTCCATCCCACCTGGAGGCTATGAATACTTCATTAAGGGCTCCTTTGTTCCACATTGGGACTCCATGTGCCTTTGTAGAGATGAAAATCCCTAACAAAAAGGCTCAGCCAGGCTTTCTAGATGTCTTTGGGGGAAGGCTGCATGGGGAGTAAGTCTTCCCAGGCATGGGAATCCACCATTTAGCTGTGCCCAGACCCAAGCTGGGAGCCACCTTAGCAGGGAACAGCTGGACACTGGGTACAAGGGGCTCAATACATCCTGGAAGGGAAAGCAGGGGTCTCACAGATGCAAAGCTACGAGGAGTGACTGGCAGAGCAGAGACCCACCCTGGATTAATCTCTGCTTGATGTCTCCTGGCATTTACAGCCTGCATCACCTAAAATGTGGTTCTGGTGGCTGTCCCTGTGGCCCCCAGCTGTTGACTTAAGGCTGGGGCTGAGTCCTGTCCCTGGGGCAGCTGCAGCAACCTGTTCCCGGAGGGGAAAGCAGGAGGGGGATAAATCTCATGGGATGTTGGGCTCCGGATACCTCGATCCAACACGATCCTTTGGCACAGGGCTGGACGCACAAGCTTCTTGGCTGCCTCTGGCCAGGTGACAGCCGGTTTCATGTTCACGGAGGGTTTAGTGTTGTTCACCGTCCTCCAGGAGCAACTGGCTTGGGATGATGAAATAGTAATGAGCCTCCCTCTCTCTTTCTCGCCCTCTCCCTCTCTCCCCCTGGCCCCAGGCCCTCTAAGGTTACCTCAGCCCTTCACCCGTGATCTGCTCAGAGCCATTGCCTCTGAGCGATCCCAGTGCAGGCGAGACGCTGGAGGGAAGGCGGTGCGGACAGCCAGCCCCCCCCAAGCCTCCCCCACTGCTGCTTATAAGCCTCACAGGTAACAGGGCTGGGGAGGATGCTAAGACACCTACAGGCCCTGACAGAGAGAGGCAAGGGCTGGGGCTACAGTCTTCTCTGCAAAAATTGCCCTCCCTTTTGTCTCCATTGCCTCACCCCGGGCGGGTGGTGAAGGAGAGCGGCTGCCAGCAGCATCAACGCTGATGTGAAGGGAGGCCGTTTCCCTGAGCCCTTATCCACATGTGCTGTCTCTGGGATGCCTGCAGCATTCAGCATCAAACAGGAGCGTGCTGGGCCTATCTGACCTCCTGAAGTAGGAGAAAAATCTCAGTGGTGCGCTGGGAGAGGCATCAAGAGCCCCAGAGGACAGTCTGCTCTAGGAGGAGGTAGAAGCAGCAGGCATTTCTGAAGGGCAGCCTTCCTCCTCATCCTCAACACGCTGACAGCACCGTTGCATCCCCTTCTTCCTCGCAGGAGCATGCAGCGGAGGTCTCAGGGCGCAATGCTGGCAGCGACGCAGACCCAGGCGGACCCTGGGACGCCCTCCACATTTTAGCCCCCCAGTGTGAGGTGTATGTGTGCGTGGGCCCAGCGGAGGGGACAGAGAGGTGAGTACCAGCCGGGAGCCCCACTGCTCCAACGAGCCCCCTGGGTGGGAATAATGGGGGAGAGGGAGCAGGAAGCCAAATACGGAGAAATTAGATGCATTCTCCCTGATGCTGTGCACATCTGTGTCTGGGAAAAACGGCTGAGCAACCCCCATGCCATGCCCTCTAACTGGATTCCTCTTGGCTGTCCCAGGAGAGGTCAGGGGGCTACCAAAAGAGTCTCATTCCTCCTCACTGCCTCTAGAGCAAGGCTGGTGGTCCCAGCATGGGCTCTGCCAGCCTCTGCCTATCCAGTGGAGAGAGAGCCAGTGTGGCTTGGGCTGCCAGCGCTGCCACCTGTCCCTGAGCTCTGTGGGCTGTGCTGACCACCAGCTGTCCTCTCTCCCTGCCCTACAGCTGGCACGAGAGCAGGGGATATCTCCCGCTCAGCCCCGGAGCTGAGGGTGAGCACAGAGGAACTGGCACTGACCCCAGCGCCTGTGCCGAAGCCAACTCCACGCTTGCCAGGGTGAGATGGGGATCTCTCATGGTTTGGGTTATTTTGGTCTCCCCAGCCCCCTCAGCCCTTCAATGCCACTTCTACTGGGCATATTCAGAAGGTCCCAAGATGCGAGGGGGGATCAGCTGAGACCCTTAGTCCCCACAAAGGAGGGTCTCCCCCTAAAGAGCACATGAGATTCGCTCTTGGATCCCCCATGCGGACTTTCCTATGTTGTTTCTCACCATGCCCATTGATGTTGGGCTGGGGTCATCTTATGATCACCCAGCTCCTCTCCTGGTTCCTTTTTACCAGCAGCTTTGGACTGAACAGGCTGTAACGGGCTGTAACTTCTCATGTATAATTTTACCTCCTTCCAGCCTGCAAAAGCTACTGGTCCTCATTGCAGAGATCTGCCCTATCTTGTCTCCCAGGACAGGGAAATGACCCGGTTGTGGGACAACACTTTGGGATCAGGCAAACGGGACATGATGAGCTACGTGGGCCACAAGGAGGAGGCGTGGCTCCGAGCCCCGCAGACAGACAGACCCAAGTGGGCTCAGCCCGTTCCCTCTGGATCCTGGGTGAGAACTGAGGCCCAGGGCTTTAGGAAAGAAATCTGCCCGCTGAAAGCAGGTACACTTAGTTTGCTCCCATGTGAGATCCTGCTTCTGGTTTGCTTTCCACTCTGGGGTCTCTGAAGTTCACAGCAGATCTCTATTTAGATTTAGCATTTCTTTACCCAGTTCTGGTCCCAGGAGGCATTCAACACCTCTGTGGGCACCATGCCAAGGGATGAGGCCCAGAGTCCATGAGATGGCACCTCTGTGTTTGCTGAACATGAATCGTGGGTCTTCCGGGTGTTCTCTGTCTGCATGGTTTGGCATGCCCTTGGCTCTCAGCTGTGTCCCAGTGCTCCCACCTCACCTGGAGGGAGTCTGGGTTTTATTTCTGCCCTCCTGGACCGTTTCTAGCTCTCCTCCGAAGACCTGCTTTGCCATGGACGTGGTGGCATCCCACGTTGCTCGTGCCTCCCCCAGTAACGGCCTTCTCCCCGTCCCAGAGCGCCGTCCCACCAGCCAGAAGCCCGAGGAGAGCTGGCCGAAACACCGCATAGAGAGCAGCTATTTCTCCCTGGAACACCGGAAAACTGACCCTCCCTGGGCATCCACCCCACCACGTGCCCCCACTGGCTCCTTGCTAGCCCGCAGCGACCCGGTGGGCAGTGGTGGGCGCCTCGCTGGCTCTCGGGTTCAGGAGCCCCGTGGGCACCCCGGTGGTGTGGGCACGGAGGGGCGGCACGGGCTGGAGAGGCAGGAGTACACGGTGCTGGCAGACCTGCCCAAGCCCAAGCGCCTCGGCCAGCGGGATGCTGTTGACCGCTGCGGCTCCCGCACGCTCAGCCCTGGCCGGGTGGAGGTGGAGAGGATATTTGGCTGCGAGCGCAGGTGAGAAGCCAGTCTCCACAGTGGTCAGAGGTGGGGGATTGCCCCCCTATGCTGTTGGGGGGTCACCACCTCCAGAATCCCCGTGCCTCAGGGAGAGAGCAGGGCTAGATGGCAAAGCTCAGCTTTCAGCTGTGCTTAAATTTCCCTCAAAGCAAGGGTTGGATTTAGGCCCAGTGGCTCCTGGCCTGGGGAACTCTCCCCCATTGTGGCATGCAAGCAGCTGAGGCCACTGGAAAGGTGGAGCAAAACTGCACTGCTGGAAGTGGAGGAAACAGCTCACCTTCCTCATCCTCACAGCTACCTCCTGGAAGCTTCAGGATGTGCTGTGGAGCAGGGCAAGCCACAGAAAGGGGGAAGGAAAGAGGTGGTCCCCACTACTCCCAGCCTCAGTGGCTCCCCAGGGATCCAGGGTCCACTGTAGAAGCTGCTCAGGAAAGGACAGGGGATGCAAAGAAGTACCCAGTGCGGTTTGGGTCTTGGCTGGAGAAGCGAGAGTGGCACCAGCATTGGTGGCACAGGGCAGGAGGGGATGTAAATGGGGACCAGGGAAGTGTCCTGGGCAGGTGGGCGGGATGTGAAGGCCCAGATAGAGGGAAGCTTAAGGAATAGTGTGAAGAAGACATGGGTGAGGCAGCAGGACATGAAAGCTGGTGTGGTTGAAGTGATGGGGACAGGGAGAGGCTACGGCGCACACAGTGTCTGGGGCAGGCGGAGGTCTGTGGGGTCAGGCTTAGGTGGAGCAGGGTCTGCAGGGGCTCTGTGGCTGAGGTGAGCCTCGCGGCAGCCAGGCAAACTGTGTGTGTCTGCAGGAAATCGGAGACCCTGGAGGCCTTCCAAGCCCTGGAGGAGGGCCGCGTGGACCGGCTCGATGGCAAGACCCCAGTGCCACCCAGCAAAGGCCATATAGTTCGGAGGCAGTCCAGCCCCAGCCTGCCCAGGGAGGTGAGGCTTGGCTGTGCAGCGGTACCCCACCCCAACTCCCCAAGCTGGGTTGCTTTTCCCTGCCATATTTTCCTCTGTTTCTGCCACATGCTTCTCTCTTCCATTCCCCTGCTGCCCCTTCCCTCTATTCCCAGCCCTCCCCCTGCCACGGACTGGGATTCTTGGCTCTTAAATGGCAGCAGCCCTGTAAGCCTTTGGGTGCAAGAGCTTCTCTTCAGTACGGGCTGACTCCATGCACAGAGGTGCAATTGCTATCTGGGGAATTATTTAACCAAACCATCTCCCAGCCCTAATCCCATCTTGTTCTCACTCACCAGCATTTTTATTATTTTTTTCAAGAGGACTATTTGCTCTCTCTCCCCCATGTCCCTAGGGTCAGCGGCTCTCCTGGCACCTTGAGCAGCGCAGCAGAAACCTCAAGGAGTCCCTGCATTCCCCCAGCCCTGCTCGGCACCCTGAAAAGGCCAGCAGGAATCAGGGAGATCTGCGCCCTGCCAGCCCTGGCTGGCTGCTGGAGAGAGGCAACCGGAGCCCGCGCTCCGCAAGCCCGGCCCGCCAGTCGGAGAAGAGGGCAGGGGAGCCTGTGAGTCCTCCCTGGCGCTCTGAGAAAAGCTGGAGGAGCCAAGGAGAATCCAGCCGCCCTCCAAACTCAGAGAGGGGCCGAGCCACCTGGCAGACAGGGAGTACAGGGCAAGCCCTGGAGAGGAAGAGCCGAGGGGACTCCCAGCACCTTGCGGGACTCAGGAAGGGCTCGGATAACAGCAGGCTGAGCCGGGCAGGGCCACCGCCGCGGTCCCTCAGTCCCGGGAGGCGTACGGAGAGCACGTGGAGAAGCCAAAAGGAGATTTCCCTTTCTGGCACGGTGGGGGGGGCAGAGAGGCAACAGGTGAAGCCAGGGGAGCCTCTGCACCTCGGGCGGCCTGGCAAGCCATCCGAATGCAGCTGGCAGAGCCTTCGGGAAAAACTGCCACCCTCCCACCCTGAGAAGGGTGCCGGCAGTGACTGGAAAGGCAGAGGCAAGCCCCTACGCCCTGTGAGCCCAACACGACCACTGGAGCAGAACTGGAGGGGTCGGGGAGATGCCCACCAAGTGCAGGCAAGGGAGAAGGAGTGGAAGCGCCAAGAGAAGCCCGTGTGCCATGCAGACTTGATGCGCCAGCTGGAAAGGGACTGGAAAAGCCCTGCAAGATGTCTGGACGTAGGACTGCGGCCAGATGACAGCTGGAAAAGGCCTGAGAGTCCCGCACAGTGGCTGGAGGACAACTGGAAGGGTCCTGAGCACACCCAGGACACAAACAACCCAGAGAAGCCATTGGAAAGTGACTGGGGGAACAAGAGACTTCTCATTTACCACGTGAGTATGGCAGGAGACAGAGCTGACGGGGACCCTGCCAGGTGTAAAACTGGCAAGCACAGAGTGGGTTGGTCCCCTGGGTTGCAGTTCTGCACATCCTAGCTCCATGGATCCTCTGCTTCTCCAGGGGAGCCATGCTACCTGCCTGGCACTGGGATGAGGGGGGATGCTTCCCCCCTTGGCCCACACCGGGAGGCAGATGCTTGGATCTGGGATACCAAGGCAAGAACTAAACCCCCATGGCTTCAGCTCCTGCTTTCTCTCCCTGCAGCCCCAGCTGGGTGGAGATGCCTTCCCACCACAAAGCAGCACTGGCTCCTTGGGAAGCTCACAGCCACGTTCAAATGCCAGTGAGAAGCACAACAAGGTAGGGGCCAAGCCCTGGGAATAGTGAGGAAGGGTGCCTGCCCTTCCCTGGAGGGAATTGTGTCAGGTTTTATTCCCCCTGTCATTGTGGTCAGCATCTGGGTCTCCAGCACTTGATCTGATCAGGCTCAGTGTGGTGCTGCCTTCCCGTGACCTCCTGGGCACCATGCTCACTAACACCCCCCTTCCTTTCGTCCTTTGCGAGTTTCTCAGGTGGGGAAACTGAGGCACAGAGCCTTTTTTTTAAAGCCAGAGAGGGGCAAGCAGTAGACCTGGGACTAAAATCTCAGTGTAGCTGCTTTCCTTCCCTTTATTATTGCCTGGTGCTATGATGGTACTGAGGGTTTTACGGGGATGAAGTGGGCTTTAGTGGCATGAAAGAAGATATGGTCAATTGTGTTGGGATTCCTGGGATACCAAAAATGGTGTGAGAGTGGCTTTGGAGGGGTGTAGAAAGTGTCCTGGGAGCCTGTGTAGCTGGCAGCTGCACCCGAGTCCCTGCCTCTGTCCCCCTCCGTGTGCGTCAGTCGTCTTGGCCAGGTTGTCCCCTGCTAGGGCCTGGCTTTGTGCTTCATACAAGGACAAACTGCAGCCGGGCAGGAGGCTCCCAAAGGCCTCTGAAACTCGAAACGAGTGACATCCCTTCCCTCGCTTCCCTGCCCCAGGCCAGAGAAAAGCCCAAAGCCCTGAGCTACCCCTGCACAACTGGGGCTGGGTCGCCCCACCTATTCCAGGTTTCTTCAGCATGGAGTTCTGGCCCAGGCACCTTCGCTTTGCCTTGCAGTGAGAAGCGTCGCCTCGGTGTCATTGCACAGCAGAGCCTGGCACTTCGTGGTGCGCATCCCCCTGCCCTTTTTCCTTTGGGACCCTCTCTAGCAATTCCCCTTCCCGGTGCTAGCTGCCTTTCCGGGGGCACCGGAGGCTCCCTCCCCCCGGACCTGCTACCACCTCTGCCGAGATTGCAAATCGCTGCTTTAGGGGTTCATTTAGGGGGGCGGGGGAATAAAACCGAGCAGCTTCAGGAGCAAAGGTGAGGACCCCGCTGTGTGCACACACACGACGGGACTGCTGAAAATCCCTATCCGTAAAAAAAAAAAAATAAAGAAATTAAAAAAATCCCTGCCTGAAAGGAAGCCCTGCCTGGGTAAGGGCTGGGCTGCCGGCGGTCCCTTCCTGGGACAGCAGCGGCTCAGCCCGTCCCTCCCTGGGCTTCAACTTTGCCCGGACCAGCGGGGAGGGAAGGGGGCGCGGCTCAGCCTCAGCATTGCCCCCGTCCCGTCCCGCCGGTCGCCCCTCGCCCCGGGGCCGCCCCCCTCCTTTCCGTCCGGCCCGGCGGCCTCGCCCGCCCCGGCAGCTCCATTGGCTGCGGGCGGCCGGGGCGGTGGCGGCTGGCTGCCATTGGGCTGCCCGGGCCCTCCCAGGAAGTTTGAGGGGGAGGAAAGAAAAGTTTTTTGGGT